>JAVQJF010061835.1:0-20684 GCA_036023855.1 Gadopsis marmoratus | reverse complement strand
CCGCGCGCCCCCGCCGGCGTGGCGCCCGCGGGGGGGGGGTTCGCAATATCTGGTTCACTTTACACCAATAGACTTTTGCACGGTTTTCCAACAGTTATTGAGCAGAGCAAGTCTTACAGTCTTTGAACGTGTCCGTTTTGTGTGCATGCATGAAGCTTATTCCCTCTCCCGTCTGTTAGGCTTCTGCTGGGATGTTTGAGTCGCGTTGTTTGGTGGGCTGAAGGGACCGAGAGACCGAAGGGACGGAGGAGCCGAGAGCATGGCTCTGGTGGCGCTGTCTCTCTGGGTGCTAACGAGCGTCACCTGGGCGGACCTGCTCCAGGTGTCCGCCAACAGGCATTCCGTGTACTGGAACAGCTCCAACATACAGTAAGAGACACACACACACTCTCATCTTTCACCAGCGTGTGTAAATGTGTGTCTTCCTTTGATGTCTCTGTCCTCCACCTGTTAAAGGGAAGGGAAATGCCACGCTTTGCACTCCCCTGGCTGTCACACTTTGAGTTCATCACTGGGTTTCTTGCTGCTTTGAGATTTGCATCACTGTGTGTCTCTTTAACGCGTTACCAGGGTTGCAGCAGCCACCTTCCTCGTCCCTGTGTTTTCTCTCTTGAAAGTGGTAGGGAGGATTTTTTTAGTTCCACATCAGCTCCTTACGCAGGCCTCTCATGCTTCTGCTGCGTGGCAAAGCTATTCTTTTGAGCCCTACTGTGAAGTCGAGGTGGCTCCAAAGCATCTTTGCAGCACCTTCACAATCGGACGCGTTCGGCTTTGTTCCTCGGCCCAGCATCAGTCTGTGCACGTTACTATTTAGTCACGGCCTCCCACCTCTTCTCTCCCCTCTCCTCTACCTTTCAGCCGAGCATGGCTGGCGAGGAGCAGAAAGAAAAGCAAAGATAATCGCATGTGATTCTGTCGCCTTCCTCTCCTCCTCGCTCATGTGGCTTCTCCTCTCTCAGGCTTTCAGTGCTCTTTATCTGTCTTCTCCCCTATCTGGTTCAATTAGGAGCACTTCTTCATCCTGACCCCATTGTGTTGTAGCAGTGTCACTATTCAATCTCTGCCTCTCGCTCTCCCTCTCCAACTTGCTCTCTCCTTCAATCCCTCTCTAACCCCCTTTCTTGTTTACACTCAGTCCGTTGGCCTTTTTGTTATCCTCCCTAATCCCTCGCTCCTCGCCCCTATCTCGATTCAAGTGAAAAAGATTTTTTTTCTCTCTCTTTTTTTTTTGTTTTCTGGAAAGCCTGCCTTTTTAATACTGTCCTCTTGAGTCCGAGGCTCCGCTGCTGGATCCTTGAGAACATGGCACCAGTCTGCAGCAACACACTGTAGGCTCATCTCTCTTACTACACTTCACAGTAACATCGCGCAAGTTTATGTTTATGTATTAGCTCTATTTCAACATGCCCTAAAGCTGTAAATCCAGCTTTATTGTGTTTAATTCAATGGCACTTCCTCTGATGCCCAATAAATGTAGATACATTGTTGTTCCTTTGCAACTGAATGGCAGGTGTGACCCGAAATATTGGCTGATTTTGTAAAAAGACTTAATTTTACGGAGCAATTCAGCAAGTTGTGTGGCCTAATCTATTTGTATTTTCTCAATAACGTCAGAAAATAATGCAACAATCAACCTACATTTTAGGACTCAGAGGTGCACAAGAGCGCATGTCACACACACACACACCCCTTCCTTTTTGTTCTCCATCTTGCAGTGAATCCTGTCTATGTGTAAGCTGCATTTTTCGGCTAGCAGGCGTCCCTCAGAACATCTCAGTTTGTGGTATTTACCTGTTCAGCAGAATTTACTGGGCCTCTAAGGTGAGCAGTCAGATATACAGTGACTCACATTTTACGACTGTGCTTATTAAAGACGTAAACAATATGAAAACTCAGGAAATACACTTTTGGTTTTGCAGGCGGAGGATCAATGGTCCTGTCCGCCGACAATAACTCCAGGCCAATGATTTTTAGTTTACAGCGTGAAATAAAAGAGTGCCTCACAACAGAATTACTAAACATGAAGTGCTGCATAAAGTAGGAGCGGGAAACATAAGGTTATTGGTTGTGGTACGATACTGTAAACAATATTAGTTTTCCTGAATGTGAGAAAATAATTTCCGCACATTTTAGAGAAACTAATATTGCGTGCACATTTGCTGCTGATGCATTTTAGCAGATATTTTTCTGCAAGTCTCAATGTAGGAGGTGGTCATTTTCAATTTCTCTACTTTTTCTTGCTCTGTAATAATTTCGTAATACATGCTAATGAAATTCCACCTTTGGGTTTTTATGTCAGAGACAGAAGTTCGATAAAAATGTGGAAAAAGTGCTTAAAGGCATACAAGATAAGGGAAGAAATTAACCCGGGACCTAACATGAGCAGCTTTAACCTTTTTGTAAAATGTATACTTAATGAAGTCATTTGTCAGCTGCTTTTTGCTGTATGTGTCTGTTTGCTGTTAAGTTAAACGAAAAGAAGCTGCTGTTGACTTTTCAGACAAAGCAGTGGGAGGACTAGAGCAGTCTGGATCGGCCTAACCTTTAACCCGACTGTCCAGGACCTGAGTACTGCAGAGCCCCGCAGCCTCTCTCTCTCTCCACACGCTCACTGCCAATTCGGTTTTCATCCCAGCGGCAGAATATTCTCAGCCGCTGCAGTGTGAGTCTTAGTGTGTGTGTCTTTTATAAAAGACTGTGCTTAATTAAAGAACACTGCATCTCAGTGGACCTGCCTCATCCCTGATCTTCCCATCTCGCTCTCTTTCTCGTTGCACACGTACACAGTGACAATGTATGAGCAGCCTACTTATTGAATTAGGAGACAAAGGGGCCGTGGACAGTGGCACACTAAAGACAGACAGACTGCAGGATAACCTGTCTAATCTACTCTTTCATACACTTCTGAGCCATCTTCCAAGGCACAGATTTCCGTTTCCTCCATTTATTTTAATCCCTGCACTCAATACCACAACATCCAACATCCAACATTTGTAGGGTTGGCTGGCGTGTCTCTAGCCGTTGGCAATCAGCCTCTCTGGAGTTTCCCTAACTCACAGCGCTGTGTGGAGGTTTAGAAGGCCAATAATAAGCTGTAGTATAGCTGTCAGATTGAGTGGTAAACACATTGTAAAGCCTCAGGACCCTGCAGTTTCTCAACCAGTTTCTGACCCCGAGCCACTCATCAACCACAAGAGACAGGCTGAGACCGTTACCAAGGATGGACTACTTCACACACGCACGCACACGCACGCTTATAATGTGCACATGCTAGCGTGCTCACTTATATCTATGCTTATGTGAGTGCGCACAAACACACACGCTGTGTACTTTTTTTAACTTTGAGAAGATGGATCGTTTCCTGCGTTTGCGTCTTGCACAAAGGCTGTTGCCAATGCCTATCAGTCACTTGTCACTGATATCCCTGGGCATGAATGTGTGTGTGTAATGGTGTGCGTTTTTGTGTGTGTGTGTGTGTGTGTGTGTGTGTGTGTGTGTTTGTCCCGTTACACATGTCTGTGTTCATTGATGGGTGACCGAAACAAAAACAAATCCATCAGTCCGTTAAATCACACATTATCTTCCACCACCTGGCAATTAACCACAGCTGTGTGTGAGTGTGTGCGCATGAGTGTGTGCGTACGTACACATGTGTATGTGTGTAATCTAATAACACAGCAGTTAACTGGTTTGCATAATAGATATCTGCTGATATCTCTTAATTTATCAGTTGTATATTTCAGAAGCGATTAGGTGGCGAATAAACAGACCTGTATGTAGCTTTGTGTGTGTGTGTGTGTGTGTGTGTGTATCAATGACACGGTCACCTCAGCACATGCCACTCGAATGAAGCCAGCTATTGCAGAATCTGCCCCTCATATAAATGCACATGCGTATGTGTGGTAATCGATGTCGAAGGTGGAACTTGATTTATATTCATCCAGCTCGTCAGAGTGTAGCAGAGACACGTCACGCAGGGCGGGAGAGAAATAATGCACGAATATGAGAAGGGAGAGAGAGAGAGAGAGAGAGAGACACTATGGGACTGGTTAGAGGAGAAAGGAATTCGGTTAGAATACAGATGGATTTTGTGTTGAATTATAATACAGCGGGGGGAGGATGGTCATCATAATAATGGTAATAATGCTTTGCCGGTGTCCTGACCCACACAGTGAGATCACACATTAGACAGCATAACACAGGCCCGGTTTGTGTGTGTGTGTGTGTGTGTGTGTGTGTGTGTGTGAGCGCACGAGAGAGGGGGAAACGTTGACACAGACGAGAGGATTAAGCAGGCCAATCAACCATCCCCCTGACAGCAACACAAACCTATCTGTCTCCCAGCCCCACTTAGGACAACAACATTTACATTTATGAATATGTGCACAAAGGAGAGTATTACTCACTCACTATCACAAGGCCCCGCCTGTGTGTGTGTGTGCATGTGTGTACAACCCATCCATCATAGACGTTTGCACTGCCGCTACATACGTCAGCTACCGCCGTGATGTGTGTTTGCGCACATGCACACAGTACACACACACACACACACACACACACACACGCACGCACGCACAGACTCAGTGATCATAATAACAGTTATATGGACACAGTGATCAGACTGTTCATTAGTAACGAATGATAAGGCCACATAGTGTACCGGTGAATGGATTCTGGTTTGCGTAGCGATGTGTGGGTGTGAGAGTGTGCGTGTGGTGTGCAGACGCTCGCACAGAGACGTCATTAATTAAAAGCAATAGGGAACACCTGTGTGATGGATGACTTCTGTTTGCGTAATAAGATTCAGTGGTCTTCTCTCTCTCTCTCTCTCTCTCTCTCTCTCTCTCTCTCTCGTGCAGTTGCCCTCGCTCTCTCTGCATGCGTAGAAGTAAATACATTATTCTGATTGGGCGGGTAACGTCTGGTAGGTAAGCAATAAGGGACATGTACAAGAAAGGAGGAAAAGAAGTGAATTATCTTCTCATCCTCTATCCGTTTTTTTTTTTTCTCTTTGGGGATGAGCTAGATTTCAGGAGTGCGCTCCCAGCTCTCTGTTCTTCTCTCATCCTCCAATTGCCTGATGGGAAAGCACTCTTGGGGTGGTGATATTTCGGGAGCTATGTGGTTTAATGTGAGTGTTGCGAGACGCTTTCTCTGTCAAATTAACTTGGACTAAATCTTTCCAGTGCTAGAAAATATGTTGCCTTTCTTAGAGGGTTGGTTCTCCGTCACCTTGGCTCACCCACACTTTTCTTTCTGTCGCCACTCTCCTCTTCTCCTCTCACACACTATGAGATTTGGACCAAAGCCACCTTAAACACACCTCCTTGCAGATTCCATAAATTTAAACACAAACATAAAACACTCGCATTGATCTTGAGAAAAAGACAAGTCTGAAATACCGAGCCCACTCTTCTTTTTTTTTTTTTTTTTTTCCCAGATCTCTTGGTTGGCTCTTTCATTTCCTCAAACGCTGTCTCGCTTACACGATCGACTAATCGGAAGCATTGCTGTGAAAATGAAGTTTTGATGTTCAGCGTTCCTGCTTGCTCAGTCTTGAATCAAACGCTAACTGGCCACTGTAATGGTTTGGATTCAAAGGAAGTAGGTTCCTCTGGATTTAAGGGATGTAATTCTGCTAAGACCAAGCTTATATGAAAGCCAGACCAAGTTGAGGAATACTTTGACACAAAGTAAGGGTCTTATAAGTATAAATGCCTTGCTAGGATTGGTATTGATTTAAGTGCCCGCTGATTCCAAGCTGGTGGCTCAGTAGTTAGGTTGTACTTCTCAATCCTTTCAGTCATTGCTAGGAATCACACTGAATGGTTGTCTATAACTAAAGACGAGCTTAGCAAGGAAAAGACGTTCCCCTTTTAGAAAGAAGAACATCACCATTTCACAAAAATCAGAATCAGAAAGTGAAGAAAATGATGATTATTAAGTTAATCTTTGGCCTGATGATGCAGATACAGTAAGTTGAAGCAGGAAAAATAAAGTGAAAAACAGAAAATAGCATCAACGCTAGCATTTCCCACAGGTTGAGAATTTATTTTTGGACCTCAACCACAAGGGAGGTGGAGGTGTAGCGTGGTGGGCTGCAGTGAATTCACAAGCTAAGAACTGCACATGAATGCTGTGTTCCAGCAGGTTTTTTCAGTCAGTGCACACCAGCTTTAACAGGAAGAAATGATGAACAAAAAAATCAGTTTTTCAGTTTGCCGCCCAAGTAAATTTGATGGATAGGAAGTTATACACAAGGCTGAAACATAAATTAATTATAATGGCTTGCATCATTTTACACTGCGTCTTGTGCAAAATACCTCATTTAAATGTGACTGCGTCGATTTAAACAACAATGTAGGTGATGTTTTGACGCTGCTGTCGACCTGTTTCTATCGTCTGTGCACGCCTTCGGGTCATTCGGCTGAAACATCAAGAATAATGCATGCAGAACCAATACGTGTTGATAATGTGATATGGATTTACTCATCGATGCTTGAACCATTGATTTACAGCACGTGAGTCATGATACTGACAAATCCCAGAAAGCCACAAATTTATGCAAAATGGTGTTGTTGTTTTTTTCATCACGTCTAATGTCAGGATAATGTGTGATATTGGAGCTTTGAGGTTCAGGCAGTGCATTCATAGTTGTTATGTCCCATGTAATTGCTGTATTTCTTTGTTTTCAATAAAGCATGATTGGCATGTTTGGGTGGAGCATTATATCCCAGACAAAAGCCACGGTAAATTTGAAAAATTTAATCCAGTCGGTATCTTTGTGTATCTTTCGGAATGACGTTTGTTGTTTGAAATCAAATATTCTGTATTTCATATTTAAACATCTGCCGAAGTGTGCATGCATGTTCATCATACTATTTGCCACCCGCTGGGAGCCCCTAATAGCTTAGAGCTGCTCTGCAGCTGAACTAAATCCTGGAGCAGGCAAGATTACTTTAAAAAAAGCTGATAAACTGGTTTCAACGCTAAGAATTTTGGCCCAGTTAGGAATGGTTTCCCAATCACAGATGCTTGATAAATGTGCTTCAAGGTTTGGTTCTTGTGTGCAGTTCTCTATGTGCACGGGATGCTTCAGTT
Organism: Gadopsis marmoratus; assembly: GCA_036023855.1. NCBI lineage: Eukaryota > Metazoa > Chordata > Actinopteri > Centrarchiformes > Percichthyidae > Gadopsis > Gadopsis marmoratus. The sequence goes on along the minus strand of JAVQJF010061835.1, from coordinate 13,583 downwards.
TACACCCGCTTCCAACAACATGCCATCAGTTAGATTGGACAGTCCAAATTACCCAAAGGTGTGTCTGAGACTGTGAGAGACTGCTGCTCTTGCTGTTCTTTGTGTTAAGGCCACTGTTTACTCTCTCAGAAGTGCTGTTTGGACAGTCTGAAAATGATGAAAAGCTTCTTTCAGGTGTTCGGACAAGGCGAGCCCGAGTCGCCCAATTATTGTAACTTACCAAAACCGACAAGCTGACAGCCACAGCTGCGTTCTGGCCAGGTGTTCACAGGTGTGAAAATGGGGTACGCTCCAACTGTGGCGCAGATTCTTTCCTCCACTCTCGCCACTGTCCGCGCTCGCTGCTTAACTGCACCGGTCGCCTCCATGTTGGCAGCAGCCGTTGCTTCATGTTTTCGAATCACAGTGGCTCCGGTCCTCAACATCCATTCCATTATCGCTCCATTTTCTGTAGCCTTTTTATTAATCTATTCTCCCACTTTACAATCCCCCTTCTCTATGTCGTCTAGCTTCTCCCCCACCTCTCTGTACTAAAAATGTCAAATTTGACTTTTTTGACGTGATTTATGAGGCATCACCTTTTTTTGAGCGAGTACGCTTGAGTCGTTGGATAAACAGGCTTCCTGTGCCGCCCGTTCACTCACTATGCCTGACTTTGAAGTACCAGGCACAAATGATTCTACACCAACTTTTGCACATCCCATACTTTTGTTTTTAACAGTGGCTGAAGAACGGATCCATTTTACATTGCACTTGTCATTGCACGAAGACACGTGGGAGCTCTCACAAAGTCAAAAGCATCGATATTGGCTTCTTCATTGGTGATTTCAAGATGTTTGGTGGCCTGTGTTCACTGTGCTGCATAACCTGGAGATAATCCCGGGTATGTATGAGTAACATAAAAGCATAGAAAGGAAATGTAGAGCTCACAAATTAAATAAAATAGTGACAGTAAAGTGACTCTAAGAACATCTTTTCAGGTCCGTTTGGATCTTAACGATAAATTGTCTGAAATCACACTGCAATAACAAGAGGCGCTGTGTCAGAGTTGCACAGTGTTTGTGCTGACTGAAGTTAAAACAGTGCCGTCTGAGGCGCTTTTTTTTGTTGACAGCCATATTACTGAATGACTGTCTTCCCTCGTTATCTGTAGGTTTTAGGCAAAATGTGGGGTGAAACAAGAATTTATCTTTCCCACCCATGTGTTAAATTTGAACAAATTGTCCACCGAGAACAAATCCCGATCCGATGGGCTGCAGGCGGTACAACGAAAAACACTCACGTACTCTATAGCCTGCACACTCAGACGCACACACTTGATGTTGATGTTGATATTAATATTACTCTCTGAGCTGATGCCTAAGCTCCAGCAGCGTAATCAGGTGCTAATAACAAGGCTGTGATGTTTACAAGCTGTTTCAAAGCGCTTTACGTATCTTGTCTGTGTGTGTGCATGAGTATTATCTATGTGATGTACTCTACTCCTCGCCAGCGCTCTTGGGGATTTTGCTGGTGGTGGGGTACTAATAATATAGACTGTCAGGTCTTGCACACACACGATCACACACACCAGATGCTCATATGGTGTGTTTGTGATGTGGCTAATGGTAGCAGCGTAGTGGCAGTCTGAGGCCATATGCTGAGCCTGATCACAACGGAGCAAAGTGGTCCAGCCTTAATAAACTCTACTGACGTGACAATTAGGAATCCTCCACATAAAGGCAATAGAGTCGCACGTGAAAATGCAGCCGGTTCCATCAGTCCCACACGCACCAGGAATCAACCGTCGCTGGACAGGACAGGAGCAGCAGGGAGGAGAGCCACTGGATTGGCAGGAGAAATGCCTATTGTCACTGCTCGCTGGGCAGAAATGATGCTTGTTGTTGAGCTTTGATTGTGAATATTGCCATCGGTTCATCAAGGCGTAAACTACTTCAGATCTGAATTGTGAGTGTACAAGAAAGAACGGGGTCTTGTTCCGTTTCATTCTGACGATAGCGTCACTGTAACAGGTATTCATAAGAAACAATTATGGGGAGACATGAGAAAGTCTTGATTATAAAGTCTTGATTTAGCAGGCAGAGGGGCGAGAAAAGGGCAAGGCAGGGTCCTCTCTTCAACAAACTGCAGAGGACACAGAATTATGCTTATTCCATCCACAGAGAGAGAGCGCGGCAGAGAGAGAGAGAGAGTCTTTAATTGAGGTTTTATCCATTTAAGCTGTCACTAAGAGGCCAACTCTGAAACCTTTTAACCACTCTCCTCTCAGTAATGACACAAATCAGAGAGGAAATGTGTTTGGTTCTGAGCGTCGGTGTGAATGTGTGTGGGTGCGTGTGTCTTCGCGCGTGTTGGCGTTTGTGAAGCAGGAGGGTAATTATGCGGAAATTGGGAAATGGCTAAGTGAATTATGACCTTGTTTCAGCAGAGGGCTTTAATCAGTCCCAGCCAGGCCAGAGAGGGAGGCAGATGTTCGCTACACAAGCACTGTGCTCCTGATGGCAACCAGCAACCAGTCAGTAAAACGGTCAACCAGTCTGATGTGTCAGTGGGAACCAGTCGGTCAGCCGGTAAATCATACAGGAACAGGCATGTTCAAAGACCATGGGCATTTCCTGCATGATCACGCTGCTTAAATGTTTTTGAGTTGTATTCCAGTGTTATTGTTTTGGTCTTCCGTTGTGTGTACAGGGCTGTCTGTGGGGCCCAGCGATAATCCACTTTCACTTTGACTTTCAGTGTAATTGTGTTGTAACAAAAGATTATTAGGGCTTCACCAAATTCAACTTCATCTGCAGATTGTTTTCTCAATTAATCGAAGGTCCCAAGGTGACGTCATCAAATGTACTTGTTTTGTCCAGCCAACAGTGCAAGAATATTCACTCCACAATAAAACATGTTCAAACTGGAGAGGCTGGAACCAGAGAATGCTTGCTTAATGAATTACATTTTATTGATCGTCAGAATTGCTCCTGATTACTCTCTTTTGTCGAACATCCTTTCAACCTCTGAAGAGCATATCGTCTTCTCCTTTTTACAAAAAACCTGTTGTCCAAATGAATCCTTCCATGCAAATTGCAACTGGAAACTCACAAAAGCATCAATTTCTGTAAAACATTTCTTTGTGATTTAAGACATATCGCCCGGCCCTGTATGGGTGTGCATGAGTTATTCAGTGTGTCTGAATCTGCTGCCAGCCGTCCTCATATTGTCTAAAGTGAAACTACCAGTACAGTTGAAAATTGAAACTACTGTCCTGCGGACTAATGCACGTTTACTCACATGAGGTCTGTTTGCTGCAGGAAGCTTTGTGAGGATTCTTAAGTCACTGGGTTAATTATAAGACTGGAGAAGTTACTTTTTGTCTTTATGGTCCCTGCTGGGGGTTTGATGCTTGTTCGTTTACATAAGTGTACACATTTATGTTAATGTAGGTGCACAAATTGTCTTGCAACCCCAGTAAGCCTAGCCTTTTAAACAGCTAATCTGATTCATCTTCGAATAAGCAAAGAGGAGCATGACTGGAATGAGGTGTAAACAAAGTTAAAATATGCACCCCAATGGACACATGAAATATTTCAACTCATCATGTGACGCTGTTGCCTGTTTGCAGGTGGTGTTGAGGAACGAAGCCGTGCAAACAACAATTGGGGAAAGTTTGGCGAAGTTCCGCTGTCGTGCCACATGCAACACGTCATTTTGGTCTCAATCTCAAGCCGCGAACACATGCTCGTTTAATTTTTTTTTACTTTTATTGTGCATGTGTTTGAGTGTGCGCACGCATGTCTGCTTTTTATTTGTGTGGATGAAGACTGTGTTGACTTGTTCACGTATGAATAGCTCTTACTGTTCAGGTGTGTGCACGGTAGGGGTGGGCGATATGACCTAAAATGTATATCACGGTTTTATATGGTGATGGTATAACATCACGGTATTAAATTAAAAGGGGATGCTCCACTCAAAACATGATTGTACCTTTTTTGACTCTATTGGCAATGTAAGGGGACACATCTTAAAGAAAAAATATATTTATTTGGATAAAAGTACTGGTGTTGACACAGAATGCTGTCAAATAGGCTAAATTATATGATTTATGTGTAAATAATTTGGAACGTTTATTAGACTTAATTTCAGCACCATGCACTGTTCAGAAAGCCTGCCGGTTTGACCATTGTAACTTACCAAGTTAGCGATGTGTAGCCTGCGTCTGAAACATGCTAGCCTGGTCCATTTATTGATCTGTATTGTTCGCACCATGTTTGAGCTACTGTCCGTTGTCATGCATACCAGACAGGCAGACAGTGCAGCAGCAGTGACCCGAAGCCTGGAGTCACAGCTGTGTAGCTGCGCTCCGCTGGTGCAGCTGTTGGCTAAACCACTGGTGCTTTCGGCCCTTGTTGCGTCCTTGTACTCACGGGCGTGCGCGCTTTTTAGATGGTGAAACAGGTTGCTGGTGTTGCCACCTTTGACTGTCACAACACGGCAAATCTTACATATTATTGACGTTTGCGCCGCATCAGATGATTTATAGCCAAACCAGGTCCAAATCACAGAACTACTCCCCTTTTTTGGTACCAATTTTTCCACCTTGGTCTCTCCACTTGGTTCCGACACCCCATTCATTTCTTTTCAGAGAATATGGACCCTTCTTCTCGCTGTTTTGTCTTGCTGATTGAAATCTGATTGTGTTACGTTCAATTTCTGTTCACGTGAATAGCGGCAGACTATAATGAATATGCTTTATGATTTCTTTGCAACAAAATAAAGACAGGTATTCAGACCAAGACTGAACTTTAAAAAAAAAAAAAGGCCTTATTGTTATTTTTAATATTCTAAAACATTTATCATGGTAATGACGGTAGTGCAAAATCCATGCCGTGGCAGAACGTGACACCGGTGACGGGGAAGAAACCAGTATATCGCCCACCCCTAGTGCACGGCCAGCAGCACTGCTCTGTGTCAGCGTGTCTCCGGGTGCCTCTGCTGGTTCTGGTCGGGCTGTCTGTTTCTGTCAGTGTTGGATCGATGGCGTCCCACAGACACTTCACTCCTCTCCTGGATGTTTCAGCCGGTTCCTCCTTTCTCTCGCCATGCATCTGCTGCTCTGCCCTCCCCTTCCTCGCTCTGCCTCTCGGTCTCTCCCGCTGCCTGTCCCGTTGGCTCGGCTTCTCGGGCATCACTTCTTCTTCTCCTCCTCATTGTCCTCCTCTGCATCACTGTACTACTCTCAAGTCTCTCTTCAGATCAGACAATGAGCTTTCAGTGTGTGTGTGTACGTGTGTGTTATTCTTTATGAGGGATTCCTGTTCTTGGCGTCACATCTTGGCCAGTTTGTGTGGTGTGCTGAATGCCAATATGATGCTGCAGCTTTTCTATGGTTTTTAAGGGATTTGTATGTTATTGCATAGCCTCTGTGTGTGAGTAAGGTCTGAAACTATACATATAGCTGATACATTTATGCGTCAGGGTACAGAGAATTAATTGACAATGATTTTGATAATCAATTTATTGTTTTAAGCGAAATGCCTAATATTTGTCAGTTCAAGCAGCTTCTTTAATGTGAGGACTTCTCTCAGTTTTATATTGTATTTAGACAAAAACAAGAGCTTTTCAGACATCATATACTGTTGAAACAATGTTGATTTGGCCATCGACAAAAATTTGTCAACAGCTAATTTGACTAAGGGATATATTTAAGTCACTTATTAAGTTAAAATGCCAAACAGGCTTCTCAATTGTGAGAATTTACTAGTATTTCTGTTTTAATATAATTCAAAATGGAATTTATCTTTGGATTTTGGATGGCAGGCAAAATAACAATTTTAAGGCATCACCCTGGGTTTTTGGGATGTGGGCACAAAATAGTAATGATTTGCATCCCTAAAATGTAATTTTAAAATGCAATATCTATATAGCAATCATGATAGTACATGTTTTTGGTCCATCACTTGAACTCACTTTATTAAAGACGTTTCAGTCGACCCTCATCGGGTAAAATTCAAGTCTAAACACAGCTAATGAAGTGAGTTCAAGGGATCAACAGTGTGCAGGATTGTTTTGGTTCGATACATTTTTCTGGTGTGCAGGGACGTTGCAGTAATTGTTACCTGATGAAAATTCTATTGAGAAATCACTTACAGGAGATATAACCAAATGGGAAAGTCTGTTTTTGCCTTATCCACTGAATTAATATCTGACAAATCCAGGTACTTCATCACAGCTATGCAAAAACCCTTTCTTCCATAAAGCAGTCCTGGCCATTGATTTGCAACATTGCCTGAAATGGCAATTGACAAATTACTATTGACTCGCAGTATACTGTATATTGTCTAATCATCCAACATAATCTGTGAGGAGCAGTGTGTGCGTGTGTGTGCATTCATGATTTCATACCCACATGTTTTTGACCTTTGGTGTGCAATTTAGATTTTTTCATGTGCACATGCGTTTACCTGAGGGACGGCTGTGTCTTTGTGTATGAACGTGTGTACTCTGAACAGAATCAATGGTTGTCAATGGAGGGAGATAAAATGAGGAGGGCTGAGAGCTAGCGATGCTGGCTGGCCTCCGTGCTAACACCCACGCTGTCTGTAGGCTCCGCTCTCCGTTCCTACGCTTGGAGGCACAGGAATGTGCTAGCACTGCTGTAGTAAGGCCGCATATGAATGAGTGTTTACTACTCAGCCAACTTCTCTCCCTCCTGCTCGACTATCATGTTTTTAATGAAAGCGTAAAGTCCAGGGCGGCTGCTGGAGGTGGATATGTACACTTTTTTTTTCCACTTGTATTATAGGGAGGGAGAAAGAGGATGGAGGGTGGAGGGGGTGGTTTATGGAGCATGTGGGGGTTGCAGGGTTGTTGTAATGAATGTACTGCAGTTAAAAAGAATTCTGTGTCACTTCCCGGGAGAGAGAGAAATAAAGGTGGTGGAGGGGGAGAGGGCGAAGTGGGCGGAGATGTTGCGAAATAGGATGTGTTGTGTTGATGGAGCAGGGTTCTTCGCAGCCAGGCAAACTCTCCTCCCATCCTTGTGTGTGTGTGTGTGTGTGTGTGTGTGTGTGTGGGGGGGGTGCAGAAAGAAGACGTGAATGCCCCACAGCCTACAAACACACCACCCACACCCATTACCCACATGTATTAGACCCATACATATGCATATTCTTCACTCTCCACCTCATCTACCTCTCTTTCCATCCCCCCTCTCTCTGTTTTCCCACTTACATACATGTGCACACACACAATCTTTCACTAACACACACACGTGCAGAGAAAACCCGTTGCACAGGGACAATCTCTGTCATTACCTCCCACAGATTCCTCAAGGGAGTACACTGTTATTTTCCTCCAGCACTGATCAAATAAAGTGGGGCAAAGAAAGAACCCCCCCGCACACAAACATATAGGAAAACACACATCAAACACTTCTATGTTTGCTAAACCATGATTGAATAAAATGGAATGATGACACCCATCCGCCCACTCACTGTGTGTGTTGTATTTGTCGCTCACACCACACACGCCGAGTGTTTTTCCCCCTTGAGGTGACTAGTAAATCCCAGCATATGTATTGCATCACGCATTGCAATTTTCTACAATATCAGTTCAGATAATCAAAGGCTCCATACGACTCTCCGCGTAGACCAGATAGGGCTGCAGAGATGGGAGTGGATTGTCAGAGAGACCAGTTTAACTCTGCATCGGCCATGTCTGGCGTTGCTGGAGAGAGAAGAAAGCGAGAGAGAGCACACAACAAGAAAGACCAGACAGAGAAAAAAATATCATTGATGGAGGGTGAAGGGGAAGGAGGGGAGGGCACCGAAGAATAGAGAAAGGAGGGCCCTGCAGAACAGTACTGCCAAAACCGAGGTCAATTGTGATGAAAATGGCTGTTCACATGACCACAATAGCGGCTGACTGACAGCACTAAAGCAGCATGGACGAGCTTATCCTGATCACTCAGGGCCTTGACTGGGGAAATCACAATGCCCTGGAGATCTGTCCTTTTTGGGCTTGGAGGATCACAGAGCGCCCACGGTCCCAAGCTTTGGCCCAGAATCGTCCCTGACATTACCATATCAATGCCGCCCCGGCTATTCCGCCAAGGAGCGGGGCGGCTAGAGATAGTGCCTCCCGGTTAGCATCGCCCTGTGCCTTCACAAGACTATTCAGCGGGGAGTCAATGCTAACTCAATGCTAATTGTGAATGGGAAGAAGTGTAAGCTCACTTCTGTAGCGTGAAGCCATGTCTGGCGGTGCTTTCAGGCTAGTGTTTGTGTGTATATGAGTCCCTCTGTGTCCCTCTTTATCTCTCTGCCCCACTTTGTTTTTCACATTATAAGTTGTTCTCACATATATCTGTCCATTGGACAGGATTTCAAAACTGCAGTACGTTCTTTTGGCACCAAGAGTATCAAATATTTTCAACTAACAAAAGTTGGCATTGATTGCTTGCCCTTATTCTTTGATCACAGTTTCTATTTTATATAAGCTGAGTTCCTCTACAGCTGCTTGACATCATTTAACATTTCAGGCTGTGTGAGACATGTGACTTCTTTGATATATGAGTGAGTTAAGGAAAATGGAAATTTGAACATCTATACATTCCAAGACAAGTGGTCAAACATTTAATGAACAATCATGTAATGTGCCTGAAAGCTCCAAAATAGCTACTAATTTGACCTTGTGGTAAGATTATTTTCTCAACTACTCAACTGTATTTTCAAAATTCAACATAGTCCTTTAAAGTGCTCAGAAAAGAAAGTCCATGATAAATGGGCAAACCTCTCCTGGACTGTGGTGTACCAGCGCTTCGTAAAAGCATTACTAAATGTGTATATTAATCTTTTATATGTTCTTAGTAACTACTAGCTGGTGATTTATTAAATTGGGTTGCACCAGTAACATGTTAGGACTGTCAATGACTTAAGTAATGGGGAAGTCAAATTCTAGGAAACTCCAGTCAAAAGCAATCAACACTGTAAACAGGAAGTCACTGTAGCATCACAAGCTGTAACGTAACTTAACATAGCTACATTTTCAAATTAACTGACAGTCCTTTGAAAATGTAGCTTTTCTTTTATTTATGCATGCATGCAGAAATAGAAATATTTGTGTTTCAGCGTTAAGCCAAGCTTTCGGGCGTTAATCAGTCATTTGGTATTTGCGAAATGTAATTTAAAATCTTCCCAGTTCACATCAAGTTTAAACCGCATTTGATAGTGATATTGTGCCATGTCAGATATGTTGACCACCTTTTTTTGTCTCCTTCAGCCTAAATGGGTCATACTGTTAGTAAGCTAATGTTAGCTTTATCAGTCGGTTCAATTACTTAACAGTTACACCTGGCAGATGGAGTATTTTAATCTATTAACAACTCATCTCTACATAAGAACTAGTTTGCGTGGCACATCGTGTTTGTAGTGATGCGTAAAGTTTGAACTTGGTGTAACCGGATTTTATATTTTCAAAAGCTACAGCGCGAGCTACTACATGGACCTTGTGGTGGTACTTTTTACTCAAAAGCTTTGAACATCAATGGTCAGGTATAATACCTCCTCTAGATCCTTCACAACCTTGGACCGCTTCTCTCATATAGAAAGCTACTAAAACAGCAGACTTGAGGGTGTGTAAGAGAAGAGAGTGGTGTGAGAAGAGGTTACAACCTATCTGTGTTGTGAGGATATTGTATCACATGACACTCGCAGTAGATGGCCTATGATATCATTACAATGCAATTAGAGATATTAGCCAGTAAGAGTACAAGCCACAATGCAGTGTTAACCTCATTATTACGCAGTGGGGAGGAAATGGATGATCTGGAGAAGAACGGCTCATTTTTAAATGATGAAGAACGGACGCAGAATGAGATAGAGAGAGGAAGGAAGGAAGGAAGGAGAAAATCGATAGCTAAAAGTAAAGGATAGGTAACTAAAAGGGCAATGAAGAGGAGGAAGACAGGTGAGATATTGGCCGTAGACTTCTTGCTTTGTCATTGGATATCAGAGCCGTAGGACAGGACACTGTTTGATTTTGTTGTTCTTGTTTTAATCTGTCAGTCAGCGTGGGTCTCACACACACACACACACACACACACTCGCACATAGCCTCCAGTGTGTCACAGTGAGTATTGGCAGGGAGCTGAGAGGTTATCATGCGTCGTCAGGTGCCAGACTAACTCTTGGTAGCAGGTTTGTCATTTGTAATTAGAGAGTAAAGGAGAGCTGGCTTGTTTTTTTCCCACCTCCCTCTCCTATTCGATGGCTGAAGGCTGTCTCTGGATATCGGCAGACAAGTGACGACGCAAACACACACACACACACACACATGCGCTGACACAGGTTTGATGGGCCAAGTTTGATTCCATTAAGTGGAGTTTGTCAGTTAGTCAGTGAAGTGGTTGGGTGAATGCTGATGGCCAGACAGTCAATCCCACAGAGCTAAACAGGATCTGAAGCAGCCTGTTCAGACACTCACAACACTGAGGGTGACTGAGCAGTGGCAGGCCTAACTATGATTATTGTATGTCAGACACACAGACACACACACACACACACACACACACACACACACACACACACTGGTGTTGTATGGCTATGTGGTCACGGTCCATGCAGCTCTGAGTTCTTGTCACGATTAAAAAGGCTTCCTTCTGGAGAGGAGGGGGGAATGGAGTCTTAAGATGGAGAAGGAGATGGGGGGGGGGGATAAGAGGAGCGGGAGATAATAGGAGAGGGCTAACAGTGGGGGTGGAGGGCTGGGATGGACCAAAGAGGGAGTGAAAAGGGGAAGATAGAGGCTGAAGGTGGGTTTTCGGAGTATGAAAGCCTGCGTGCCTCCTTTCCTGTGCCATTGATGTATTCTAATGCTAAGTGTGTAAGGCTGGGCCCTGACTGGTCTCTGGGAGAGACGAGCCTTTGATAGACACAACCAGGCTCTGGGATAGATCCCTCGCTTGCCATTCATATGCATATCTCTCTCTCTCTCTCTCTCTGTATGTGTGTGTGTGTGTGTGTGTATGCACACTCTTTGCCATTTAAGTAACTGTTTTTTTAGCCATTTGCACCAGTCGTAGATTTCCATATCAATGTAAGCATATTTTAGGCTGTTTTGAGCATCACACACCCTAATGCTGGTGGATGTTTTTATGATCTGGCATCGTATGATTTTCTGTGTGTGTGTGAATTTTCCATGGAGGAAGTGTTTGAACATGCAGCGTTTCGTGTGTGGCCGCAGTGTAACAGACCACATCCGATTATGTAATTGGCCATCTGCAGAAGGGGGCAAAGTCTCAAAGAGGACGACATCTCACCAGCCTGTTCAGGAGGGGTGTGTGTGTGTGTGTGTGTGTGTGTGTGTGTGTGTGCAGCACGATGCATATGGGCCCTATAAGCTGTGTGTGTGTGTGTGTGTGTGAAGCGATGGCGCGTTGTGTGGATCGCTTTGTTTGCCGTGTGTTCCGGTTCCCCAAACCGATTATAGCATGAAATTCCACACGCATTGTATGGCAATGGGGAGTCTCACATGTGGACAGGCACACACAAACAAGGGCACGCACACAATAACGCACCAAAGCGAGAAGTCAAAGAGGCCTGTTAATGACTGTCGGGGACAGAAAGGGAGTAGGACTGTGGCGGTGTCAAGGCTTTGTGACGGATGCTGGTTGTAAAATGCCTTGCTCACAGGTTTATTGTTATGAAAAAAATAGTAACGATCAGCTTCAGCAAGATTGATGCCATTCCTTCATTCTTTCTCTCTTTTTCTCACACACACACACACACACACACACACACACACACACACACACACTCCCTGTGTCCTAATCCCCCTCTGAGCCCCGGAGAGTCTCCCCCATCAGTGACCCTCCTACCACTCCAGCACTTTGGTTAGTTTCTCTCCTTCTCCTTCCTACTCGGATTTGTTCTTCTACTTCAACTTCCTCTCCTGCTTGTTCATCTTACTTCACCTCCTCTCACCCGCATACTTCACGGACTGCTGTGTATTTATCGGTGTGCTCGTGCCCTGCGTGTGTGTGAGCATATATGTGTTTTTCCGAGAGGTGGGGGGGTTGGTGTCAAAGAGTGCTCGCCTTTATACTTTCATTGCCGCTGTTTCTGCTCAAGAATATGATGGATGTTTTAAAACAGAGCGAATCCAGAATATCAGTGCCAGCCACTGATGTTGCTTTCACCTCTGTGTGTGTGTGTGTGTGTGTGTATGTGTGTGTGTGTGTGTGTGTGCATGTGTGTGTGCGCTTAGAGGCACTGGAGGTTATTTGATCTCATTGTGTTGTTGGAGAGGAGGCTGCTCTCTTGCTTTATAACCGGCGCTGTAGGGAGATATTCAGCTTCACCTGCCTCTCCTCAACAATCCATCAGCCCTCTCTCAGCCGACAAGAGCACTCCACTCATCTTATTACTTCCTCTCACACTGTAAGAAACATTTAAGACTTTCTCTCGCCAGCTCACGCTTACACGCGCCCTAATGTATGCACATATTCTCTGGCTCTCTCCACAACCCCATAAGCCTCGAGAAATGAGCAAATCTGTCTGTGCGATTGTGTTCCGCGGCGTGTAAATGAGTGACAAAGCGAAGTGTGCGTGCGTGTTACAATTCTGATAGTGTTTCTGCAAGTGATTATAAGACGTTGCAGTGTGAAAGCAATGCGGCTCCTTCGTTAAGATGTTAATTGTGTGGTTAGCTGAACGGGGACGAGGACTCAGCTAATGACTGTTTCTGCACACTTCATCAGATTGCTCGCCCGCAATATTGCCTCATATCACTCTCTGGCACCATTGGCGCTTAATAGCGTGTGTACATTTGATAGGCTTTGCGTGCGTGCGTGTGTACGTCTGATCACAACGTATATTGCTTTGTAGAGCCATTACAGTTTAATAGGCATGGTGGAATGCACGGCGCGTTAATGCTCCACCAACATGAAGTAATGACACAATCAAACAATTAAATATGGTGGAGGAGAATTACTTTTTGAACAAGCCGCACCTATAAGCAATTTGGACTGAGACGGAATAAACAGAAAGTACAGATCAGGCTTATTAAGAGAAGAGGGGGAGTTCGATCTCTCTCGTTCTCTCTCTCTCCTCAGTTTGACTTCATATCTGTTGATTCATAGAGTGACGAACGAAAAAGAGAAATTGTCCTTGAAATGAGGCTGAGGTGATTTCTGAGTGTTTACATGAGTGTGTTGTAATAGGAGGTAATGTGTTGCTCTATAGAACACTTCACAAGTTTACAGATTTAGGGCTATTTCCATTACGGTTCGGTCTGTCGATTTTTTTATTTATTTTTTAGGTTAATTGTTTATAAGGTGTTTGAAAAGTGTGATGAATGGCCTTCACACTTTGAGAGCCCAAGGTGACGTCTTCAAATTGATATTTTTTCATTTATATGGCCAAAACCCAAAGATATTCAGGTTAAAGGGGATATGAAGAAGGAAAAAGCAAATCCTTGTATTTGAGAAGCAGCAAACGTGTGACATTATTGCTTGATAAATTAATTTATATGTAAATTGTAGATAGTTTTCTGTCAGTTGACTGATTAACTCACCAATTGGTTCAGTACTATAT
>JAVQJF010061823.1:0-13426 GCA_036023855.1 Gadopsis marmoratus | reverse complement strand
TTAGGGCCTGTTTCCCATGTTCTATGAAATGTCTAATCAATGGGGAAGAGGCCCGTTGCTTATGTTGTATATGATATTTGATTTGAATCAATTTAGTTTTAATATTACTTTTAGTCTCTACTTTTAGGTAGAGTAAGAGCAGGATGAAAGAGAACACACAGCAATCAAAGTACAACTCCACATACAGAAAACATGCTAGCGTGGTCCATTTGTTGATCTGTAATGTGCGCGCACCATGTTTGAGCTACTGTCCGTCATCATTCATACCAGATGAGCTTCCTCCGAGCCCCATGCAGACAGCGCAGCAGCAGTTACAAAGCCTGGAGTCACAGATGTGTTGCTGTGCGCCGCTGGTGCAGCTGTTGGCTAAACCACTGGTGCTTTCGGCCCTTGCTGCGTCCGCGTACTCACGGCCGTGCGCGTTTTTTAGATGGTGAAACAGGTTTTTGGTATTGCCACCTTTGGCTGTCACAACACGGCAAGTCTTACCTATTATTGATGTTTGCACTGCATTAGATGATTTATAGCCGAACCAGCTCCAAATCACTGATGTACTCCCCTTTTTCTGTGCCAATTTTTCCACCTCGGTCTCTCCACCTGGTTCTGACACTCCATTTATTTCTTTTCAGAGAATAAAGACCCTTCTTCTCGCAGTTTTGTCTTGCTGATTGAAATCTGATTGTGTTGCGACCTGTGTTTCTTTGTTGATAACTGTAGTGGTAAACTGCCTCTCGCTTTTAACTTTCTCGCCGTCTGGCTCGCGTCTGACATTCAGTTTCTGTTAACGTGAATAGCGGCAGACTATAGTGAATATGCTTTATGTTTTCTTTGCAACAGAATAAAGACAGGTATTCAGACCAAGACTGAACTTTTTTTTTTAAATAATGGCCTTATTGTTATTTTTAATATTCTACAACATTTATCACTGTAATGACGGTATTGCAAAATCCATGTCATGGCAGAATGTGACACGGTGAAGAAACCTGTATACCGTCCCCCCCTACTCTGTGTTCTAAATTCAACAGAAGGATATTTGTACACATTTAGGCAATGCATTTTTTGTTGAGTGCTCATTGAGCATGTATCAGTCACTCAATCTGTCTTTGAGTGTGTCTACTGTGTTGTGTGTCCATGTGTACTGCGTTGGGGTATGTGGGTAGGGAAAATACTCAAAATGGAGTCAGCATTTGTTAGTACTCTGTTGAGACTGGATAGCCGAGGCAGATGAAACAACACTCCTCAGTATACATAAAGCCTTTTCCCTGAAGGTCCTCTCACCTCTCACCTCAGCAACCAACAAGTTAATCACTGTGGTGCTGCTGTGCATCAGTCCACAGAGAGACCACTGCAAATTGCTATGTCACCTCATCATCTTCCAGTCGTATATCTAAGAAACAGTCCACCGTGTCAGCTCTCCCAGTTTTTGTTTCATCTGTTAATGTTTCACCTCCCAGAGGAGTTGGGGTCAGATTCAGCCACCCAGGAAGAGGGTCACATGAAGATGTTTTGACCCAGAGTCTAGGCTAAGGCTGCTATTGTTAGCCCCATGGAGACACTACTTGAATTCAGTATGGGGTGGGCTTCCAACAGTTGACCCCACAGTTGTGTTGGTTTTGTGGTTGTTTTTATGGCTGTACTGATGCAGGACTGCTCTTGTTGCAGTGTGTTTCTAGGGTTTGGAATTAAGATTTTTTTTTTTCAAATCAAAGTTGGTTTCTTAAGATTCTCCTTCAGTCATTTTACTAGAGTCATCATGGACTTCAGCCCCCAAAGTTGTACTTGAAGTCCTAACTTATCACTCAACTGTACACGGTATGTAATTGAGTCCTGACTGGGTACCTGAGAGCATTTAGTTTAGCATGGAAATTTATAACAGGAATGGCAAACATTAGAAGCAATGGAAAGTGTACATCTTGTGCTTTCCGTTTCTTCTCTTGCTGCTGTTCACGTTAGCTAAACAAAACCACTGCAAAACACACATTCTTCTCCTTGTGTTTGGCTCTGTCAATTGACGGCATCACAGTTTCTCAAACAAAACTAATGAGCAATGATTTAGAATTGAGAATTGGAAATCAGGGTTTTTGTTCAGTTTTTAAAATGATTTGGAGAGATAAGAGCAATAAATACAGTGAAGATGGTTTGACGTGTTCCTCTTTCAAATCATTGGGTGTCTGTACAAAACCGTGTTGATCTCAGAGCTCTGTCCTAATAAAGTGAGCACCTAAATGCTTTGCATCATTGCCTCCCAGCTGACCCCTCACAGTTAACGTAGGGCCTAATCTAAAGTTAGTACATTTTCCTTCTTTTGACACCATCTTAGGCTTTGGTTATTTCATTTTAATGTGTTAATTTGAAGGCTGTCAGGCTGATGCTTCATTTTCTTTTAGACCCTGCACAGACCATTCTGTCCCTGGCTTATTAGCTGCCAGAGTGTGCGCACATGTGAGTGAGCGCGTTCCCGCCAGCCTGGTAGTTAAGATTTGCATAGTCCCAGCAGACCTTGATGTGTTCACTCCTTTTCCTGTTCCTGCGTGCATTGGGGCCGTCACTGTGGTTACTCTTGTTGGATTCACCCAGATAACAGATCACAGCCTCAGAGGTACCTGAGAGCTGTCTCTAGAAGGCAAAAACAGGGTTTGTAACAATTCCTATTAGAATAACTGCACTTACTGTGCAGTCTGCAGGTTGTGGTTTTGAGGCACATGAAATGATGAAGTAAATAAATGGACCTGGAAATTCTTAAATAATACTGTATTAGAATTGCACCAAAAATTCAGTATTCCTCGGCTCTCTGGGTGGGTCCATTTTCGGATTAGCACTGACCATTCTGTGGAATTGGGATTTTGGTACAGCAGCAGCTTTAAAATAATTCTGCCATATTTATCTGGTATACAGGTGCTGGATTAAAAAGCTTTTAAATTCACTACCATCATGGTTTGACAGCGTGGACTCCCCACGGCACTTTTCTTATTTGTCAATCCAAGTTTTTTCACTCACTTTTGTGGCTTTAACCATTTTTTTTTTTTTTGCTATGTTTTTGAAGAAGTGTCTGCCCAACAAAATTATATTTGCATCTTTGTTGAACAAAACAACTTTTAGCTTAAATTAGCACATTTTCTATTGTGTTGGCTCTGTACTCCAGCATATTGCATTTGAAATTGTTGTACAGTGCAGCAGGGTAAAGAGACGGCTACAGTTCCTCCTCGTGGATACAAATACCCTCAAATAAAACTGAAAACAAAAAATGAATCACTGGCCAAACACCAGTACTGCTATTTCACATAGTGCAATACATTCAAATATTCAGAGAGAATTAAAATGTTCAAACTAGAATAAGCCATAGTCTCTCATAGTGTGCCAATCACTGTTGCGTTAGCGAAGGTCACAGAGGAGGAACAGATATTACAAATATATACAGAAAAATATCCATCACAGCATTGGAGGGAAAATGCCAGTTTTCCGGTGCGATAACTTCATGTCCAGCCTGCATGTCGTCATTCTTCTAGCTGTATTTGTCTGCTGGATCAAACTGAGAGAAAACCTTTCCTGGGGTTTGAAGGGAACGGTCCTCTTAAGTAGTTCTGTAGTTTGATCTTTTCTTTCTTTTCATCAGGCTTTTGGTCAGCGCCTCCCAGGATGGCAAACTCATTATTTGGGACAGCTACACCACAAACAAGGTAAAAATACCATATTCCAAACAACTGAAACAATCTCAATGGTCTATAATTCTTTTTTCTTTAGATTTTTTCTTTTTGGACAAAAAAAGCTGCATGCAGTTGTTTCACCTTTGTTTTTTTTGTTTTTTTTTTTATCATTGTCTGACCAACTGAGCATTTTCAGCACAAACGGATGTAAACTCCAAGCTATATTGTTGCGGAAATGGATCGATTAAAGCACATGTCGGCATCAAAATGAAGTAAAATGAGGCGATTACAGGACATCATTGAGTGTTTGTCAGTCAGGTTGCCTAAAGGCACTACCACGTAGAACCAAAAACCCAAAAGCAAACCACCTTTGGCTTATGCGGTTAAAATTTCTGACACTGTGTTGCTTGAACTCAGACCTCACCAGACTTTAATCTTAGACTTAACCAGACAGGAGATGTGAAATGTGTCTTTGCACCAGTGCAAACCCAAGATGGAAAAATAATTGAAACTACCTGGAGATATAAAAGACTTGGTTTGGTGCCAGAATAAGTTCAGTTAGTGTAAACATGAAAATGAAATTGAAAATTTCAATTTCAATGAATTGAATTGACTTTCACCAGATTTCCAAATGGTGAAAGACTTGGTTTGTTAAGTGGCTGTCAGAGGAACCATTGTCTTTACCTGTTCATCAAAGCTTAAGTCAGCAATAATGATTACTCCCACATTTCTGGCAGCCAGTTTAATTTAGAGTGACCAAGTGCTGAGTTCATTATAAAACACAAATGCGCCAAGTAATGCTATTTATAGTGGCTATTGTGCCCTTGAAAGGTTAAGTTAATATTGCAGACAGACTTTGTCCCATGCCCTCCCATCTGTCACTGCATACGATCTAATATTAAATCTTCCTTCTCTCTTCAAGGTCCATGCCATCCCGTTGCGCTCCTCCTGGGTGATGACGTGCGCTTATGCCCCTTCTGGGAACTACGTTGCCTGTGGAGGCCTGGACAACATCTGCTCCATCTACAACCTGAAGACCCGTGAGGGAAATGTGCGTGTCAGCCGTGAGCTGGCCGGGCACACAGGTAGGCTGGATACATCCATTAGCATGGCAACGCTAGTAAATGTTTCCCCCAGGATTCGTCTGCAGTTGGAAAAGACTATAGGCTATGGGGTGACAAAAGTTGTTTCACATAGTTTTGTGTAGTTATTGCCTCAGTGCTGAGCTCTGTCATTTATTTGTGTGAATGACAATAGATAAACAGCGTAGTTCTCTTAAAGCCGTGTCTCGCTACCACATGGTAGTGTACACTGGAAGAAAGTTAATAAGAATTCATTATAGCATCAAGCATGATAATCTAACTTCAGTTGTGGCTAACTACAAAACATTGGGTAGCATGGCGAGGTTTCAGGAATCAGACTAGAGAAGGCCCTTTAGAACCGATCATAGTGTCAATAGCCTAGGGATCAGCTTTAAATCGTGTCTGAACTGTGTGATTCTTAGCTATCCGAGGTAACTTGAATGGTGCATTTATGAAAATTGGGGCCAATTTACGTGCAATGAGCTCGCTGGCTCACCTGAGTGAAAATCTGAATAGAAATATATCAACAGATTAGAATGACTATCTTTCCAATGATATATAACACTTTGATATTAACTCTGAGGTAATGCTACAGAGAACTTGAATGCTAAACCACATTTAGGAATTTAATGAATTCATGTTACATCAACTCTAAGATCTGCACACATTAGCTTGCCCTAGAGAAGTAACTGGAAAATGTGAAACATCAATAAACACTCTGCATGATCATGTTCACCCAGCCAGTGTGCACTGCTTTATTCAAAAGGACAGGAGAGATGCAAAATGTCATGTTGTCATAATGTTATCATGACAGAGCACTTGGAGATGTCACACTCAAGTTTCAATTTGTTTATTGTTTACTTCCTTTGTGTGGAGAAGAGATCAGTTCATTTTGAAAATTGGGAGAATCCAGGTTGTATCAGCTAGTGAGGAAGGGACACTTGGACTGATGAGTGTATTTCACATTTTATTAAAGGCCTCCTACAACCAGTCAAATGTAAGCAATTGTATTATTTGCTGATGCACGTTTTTATTTCCTTTTCTCTCTTCTGTCAGCCTTG
This sequence comes from Gadopsis marmoratus, assembly GCA_036023855.1. NCBI lineage: Eukaryota > Metazoa > Chordata > Actinopteri > Centrarchiformes > Percichthyidae > Gadopsis > Gadopsis marmoratus. The sequence continues at coordinate 7,639 of JAVQJF010061823.1, read as the reverse complement.
TAGAGGAATTATTTTCACATCCTAGAGATGCCAGTCACATGGTGTGTCTCTCTCCATAAAAACAGGAGCTGGCTGAGCCATATCCCAGCTCAAATGAATGAAAGTGTTGAGCTCTTAGGCAAGGAGCGTTCATCTGATCAGTGTCACATGATGCAGGAAGTGTGTCAGCATTTTAGTTCTAGTTCCCTCGCTATGTGAAGGGGGGGGTGGTACATACACTCTGCCAGCTAGTGCAGGAATTATGGAAGTCATGGAGAAACCCTAAAGCTTTTTTCTGTTTCTGGTAGTGAATTCGTTAATTCATCTCCCCACATCCTACATCCTGCAAACATAGCTTTATCTGAGGGGCGATGAATTATAAGAATAGAATTTTTTTTCCTCTGTGCGGAGGAAATGAAGCATCCATCGCTTAATACTATGCAAGAAACAGTCCACCTTAAATGAGTTATTCAATCAGTGTGTTTGATTCATGGCAGGTTACCTGTCCTGCTGTCGCTTCCTGGATGACAACCAGATTGTCACTAGCTCTGGAGACACCACCTGGTGAGTCGTGATACTACACCCAATGCAATCACACAGCAACACCACGAACTACGACCTCCAAAATCATCAGTTAGCTCAACACCTGTTTAACACAATCAAAAACTTTGCTGTATATATATTTGTTTGCATTATATTGTAAGGTGTTCCTACATTTAGTCCACCCTCTGTAGGTTTTTCTGGTTGTCAACAATATTTCTGTCATAATAGCCATCAGTTACCCAGTTACATCAGTTATATTAAGATTCTCGGTGTTCACATAACGAGTGAGCTACCATTAAAAGCCAAGCCAGCCATATGCCCCTGAGTGCTGGGTCAGACTTCATACAGCCACTAGCATCACATCGTGGGTCGATCAGTTTCCTCCCTGATAACTTCAAAAGCGCTCTAGATGTTTTGCATATTGCCGCTGTAATCTGACGATGGTCTTTCTGCTTTTTTGCAGTGCTCTGTGGGACATTGAGACTGGTCAGCAGACAACTACATTTGCTGGTCACACTGGTGATGTCATGAGCCTCTCTCTGGCGCCCGACACCAGGCTGTTTGTGTCTGGAGCTTGCGATGCCTCGGCCAAGCTCTGGGACATCAGAGAAGGAATGTGCCGGCAGACCTTCACTGGCCACGAGTCAGACATAAACGCTATCTGCGTAAGGCAGCGACACGCACACACATTCTTTTACATGTTATATATTAATCAGTCATGTCCAAGTCTGTCAGAGCAAGTCTCAGGTTCGTGTTCAGATACAGTCACACGTTTTACAAGCAAATTCCATGTCAAAATGCAAGATCGTTCAGGTCTATGGATGAGGACACTGCACTTGAATGTTGTGTTAATAGTGTCTTTTATATTTAGACTTCTAAGTAAAGAAAAATGTGTGCAAGGTACTGTTACACAACTTGAGGACAATAACAAATTGAATAACGATATCTAAATAAAGGGGCATGTATAATTTGCCACAATCAGTATTAAGAATCTCCGTTGACCTTTGTTGTAGTTCTTCCCCAATGGCAACGCCTTTGCCACGGGCTCAGACGATGCCACCTGCCGGCTGTTTGACCTGCGTGCTGACCAGGAGCTGATGGTTTACTCGCATGACAACATCATCTGTGGTATCACCTCCGTGGCATTCTCCAAGAGCGGACGCCTACTGCTGGCTGGCTACGACGACTTCAACTGCAACGTCTGGGACACTTTGAAGGCCGACCGTGCAGGTAAACCACCAAACAGGCAAAAGAGCAGAGTTAGATGAATATATATACACACGCTGATACACGCTGGATACGACCCGTATTTATTTAGCAGCTCCATAGGAAAAATTCCACCCTGAAACACCTTTTATAAACAAGCAAATGATGGTGTATTTTTCACCCTGAAGTTTGTTGATTTTTGTTGGTTTATTGTATTTATTCAGGATGGCAATCGGCCAGCACTCGGCTGTCTGAATAACCAGCAGTAAAAATCCAGTTCAGTATCAGCTGCAGTCAAAATGGGATCATTTTTCAGATCAAATCATTTTTGTCCATATTTAGACCACGATCATTTAACACAATTACTCTTCTCTTCATGATTACATCATGCATTTATTTAACTAGTAAAAGTGTCTTTTTAACTGTGGATTTCTTTTACCTTTAAATATAATATATCTGAAAAACAAATAATAGAAAAAACAAATGAGAAATGGGGTGTAAGGTGTGCGCTGGATATACAACACAACACAAGACATAATGTTTTTTGTGGCACAATAATCATTTTATCTCTGGTTTTCAAAATCATCATCAAAGCCAAATAGCATTCAAGTACTCGCATATCTGTCCCAGCCATTGTTTAGAACAGGATCCAGGTTTCCCTTGCCTTCCACCAGTGTCCTTTCATTAAAGTAAAGCTGGTTTGTGCAGTTCAGCCAGGACCATGGGCAGTGGAGGAAGTGAAAATGCGTTAAATGTGGAGAACATAATCTACAGCATGCTTTGAGCTGTCCTTGTTTTCACACCTCTGCACACCTAGCCAGTGACTGCAGAAAGTGGGCATGGCTGTCACTTAATGGGTTTTGGAAAATTAGACATATTGGGCCAACCTCCACTCTGATAGGAGCTTTTCACTGCTTTGAGACTGTCCAAACAGCACAGCGTGACACGCCAAAATATATGCTGTATCTTTACTCGTTGCTGAATAACAGAAATCAAGAATCTTTTCAGAGGTGTATTGTTGGGCCAGTAGTAAACCACTAACTGAAGGAGATGTAGCTGAAGCATGCCACGTGTGTGTACAGTATAACTCATTATGTTGACCGTCACAGATTGATATCTGTAGGAGGGAGTAAGGCTGAATGAAGATGTTATTTACAATATGTACTAATACCATTTAGACTGATATTAAGCACATCTACTTAGTTTTATTGAAATTTTCAGATTGATACAAGTTTGAGCAACATGACAAAAATAATAAATGGTTATTAGGTTTTATTGTTGAGGAAAGTTTATATAATTCTCTGTTGTACAAAGGTCTCAACCTGATATCTAAAGCTGCAGTGTGGAGATGTGCAATTAGGTTTGTGATTAGTGTAACTGTAATTGTAAAATGTGTTCGTTATGATGTGATCATACATTTGATGTATCCGGAATGTGAACCAGAGACAAAGTTGTGTGAGAAGTAAAGGATGCGAGAAACGAAGCAAGTCAAACATCGCACATCAGTAGAAACACAGAAGCCGCCTTTCCACCATTCAACATCATTCGTTACACATTAGAATGGTTATTTTTGCATTTCCATTGGGAAAAAGTTGTGGATGGCACCAATGAAACCACTACAGCCATCCCGTTTTTTTCGGTACCCCTTTGTTGAGGTACCAAGCACGCTGACCTGGAATTTAAAGGTGCAGCTAGAAACACTGCAGTCTGTTGATTTGTCAACTGAATCGTCACTTCTTGCACAACAAAGGGCTCGATGCACAAACACACTGTTTTTTGGGCGGCTCTGAACTCTAAAGTTGCTCTTTGGCACCGCATGCTAGTCTCATGTCATCAGATGTGGAAATCTGATACAGGCATGTCCACAAACAACTGAGACCATTATTGCTGCCAGAGGTTTCTCTACTCAATACTGACTTGAATGGCCCAAATACCTGTGCGCGCAGTCTGTTCTTTGGTTTTTAAACGCGTGAATAAGTCAGGTGAATTTGAATCCGACATGTTTTTTGTCTGTTGATCGATGTTGACTACTTTTTTATAGGCACTTTACATGCCTTTTCTATTTAAAGTGTATGTTTTTTAGGCAAAATCGTTGACCACTGGGGATACAAGGGCCTGTTTGGATTTTTAAATTGGTCCAAAATGCAAGATGAATGTATATTGTCATTTTCCCAATGTGACAGGAAGTGACGTCATCATTGGTGGTTGCCGTTTTAGGTGTATTTTCATGTAGTGCCCGTACTTGAAATGTGACATTACCGCAGACTTCCCATTGTGCCACGCACAACCCTACAAACACCACTTGCGTTGCCCTTTAGCAAAGAGCAGCAGGCCAGATATAGCTGCTGTAGCAGTGGAGTCTAAGATATAACAATATACTGGTGTCCATTGTAGGCCTTTGTAGTATTGTATAAGCATTTTTGGTTGTATGTTAGTGTGACGTAGTCTGTATGAGGCCAAGCAGGTAAAAAGCGACGAATCCTTTACAGCTATTGGCTGTATGGGGGGATAGGGATCAGAGGAGGCCCACATCTGAGCAGGCTATTTCAAATACACACACACACTTGCGTGATCCAGTTGTGGGTGAAATATTGATTAACGAATTGGGTTAGTATTGGCCTTTTAAAGAATCGTCTAAAAGCTCAGCTAGTGGCATCAGGAATCTGTGCTGCACATTTATGGTTTGAACAACCAAAACCATCAAACCTGCTGCACATCCTCCTTTTTTCACCTTATTCCCCATGTTCCACCTTTTTTAGGAATCAGACCAGGTTTCCACAGACATGTCATTCATTTAGAAATTTTGACTTTACTCTTTAGTCCCCTACAGTCCTTTCTGATATCCTCTGGTGTCTCTGCAGGTGTCCTGGCCGGTCATGATAACCGGGTGAGCTGCTTGGGCGTGACCGACGACGGAATGGCAGTGGCAACAGGGTCCTGGGACAGCTTCCTCAAGATCTGGAACTAGAGTCTGAAGGTAAATGATGAACTGAGAGGAAACGTCGTCAGCTGTCAGTCACGGTTGAGTATTTACTGCAATCTGGCAGGGAATGAAGGTGCAGCATCTGAAACCTGACATCAACCATAATACCACATCAGCTACACACAATGCAATATTACTACCTGAGGGCCCTTGTGTTAAATTTCACTGGATATATAATGTTCTTCAGCCAATTGTTTTCTTTGTGATGTGGTATTGAGATAAAACTTATTTTAAACACAAGTGAAATAAATATCTGCAGTTTGTGAATTGTTATAATTGTTAATAAAAGGAATATGCATATAACCAACTGGCCTTGATTTAATCGTTTTTACAGCTGTTTGACCAATGAGCGATTTTTGCTGAGTAGTCATAATCAAATAATGTATTTTTCCTTTGTCTGTTTCCAGATGGTGTCTGGACTCCAAAGTTGAGCGGAAGACCATTCCAACATCACAATGTTCAATTTTATTGCATATCCAATCTTTTCAAAAACACCATGATACTGACTCCAAACACCCCCAAAAAACTATCAAGGGCAAAAATTCTCTCTCTCTCTTTTTCTTGCTCTCTCTCTCTCTCTCTCTCTCTCCTTCTCATTTAAAAGAGCACAATTGTCTGTCACTCATTCAGCTACAAAGAAAAGGAAGAAACAAAAAGAGAAAGCTTGAGTAATTTAGTGGTTTCCAAACTGAACGGAGGGGAAAAATTGTGCGTTGCTCTGGTATTGAAATAAGTGAAAATACAAACACCCTATCACCGCTGCCGCCACCATCACCAAGCAAACGTGTCCTGCGTCCTCATTACACACAGGTCTGAGTGAAGGTTATTACATGACAGTCATCTAACTCGTAATAGCTTTTTTTGGCTGTTACTTTTTGTTTCTTTGTTTTTGTTATTTTTTTGTTAAAGAAGTAGATCTGTGAACTGTCAATGTTTAAAATGAGGATCAAAGCTTTGTTTTATTTCCTAGTCTTTACACATTTTAGAGAATGTTTTAAGTTGAAAACTAAATGATCCCCCAGATCATGTCCTTATTAAATCCAGCTTTATCCTACTGGAGAACAATGTGAGACAACTAAGCTTCAACGGGGAAGCCTCAAGCCACTTCTGGCCCTTCTGTATATTTAGCCCCATGATACTTTTACGGTTTCTTTTTTTCAAGTGTAGTACACAAAATCTTTGTTTGCACAACATTTAAACTTTGCATATATCGAATAATATCTAAAAAAAAAAAACGTAAGCTAACCAAGCACATGCTGTTTATGATGATGAATGCTCGTTTTTAAAATGAAAAACAACAAAAAAACCATCCGTACACCTTTTTTGTCTGGCGACAGTGTAGAATAATTAAATGAAGATTAACCCATCGGATCATAATCCACCCTGCCCCTTTTTTTATTATATTTTTTTTTCCTCCTTTAATTTTGTTCCCATGGTTTCTGTTGCCCGTGGACCGGTGATGTGATTTGGTCGGGTAGGAGATACCTCCACTTTAACCCGGTTGCAATCCGGACGTTTCTCTTTTAACAGAGGTGCCCATTCCGTGCTTGGAAATGTAGTTAATACTCTGTGAATGACATGTTGTATAAATCAATGTTTGAAAATAATGATATTGAACCTTTTTAAGTTAAAAATGAAAAAAAAAAAGATTTTGGTTGTCTGCCATGGGTGGGTTATCTCTTAGAATCGCATGCTGTAGAATTGCTTAAAAGGGTGCATATGGAACTAAGTCCTTTTTGATGTTTTTCTTTAAGAAAATAACCTGTTGAATATATCAATACAATGGTATTTATATTTTTCTTTTTTCAGTTTTTTCTTTGTTTTTGGCTACTCCGTGCATACATGATTCAACAAAAATGTCAAAGCTATGCACTTGAGAAGCAAACCCTGCAACATAAACGGTTACTTGGTCCATACTTGGGAGGGATTCCACAAATTAAAAAGTAACATAAACGTTTAACTGCATACGTACATTCATTCACCTAAACATACAGTCTCCAATGGAACAAATAAAATTTCATTCCTTCTGTAGCAAACAAAATTCCACTTACAAAGAAAAACATTTTATAACAGGTTTTTTTCTGTCCTTTAATAAAAAAAAATGAAAAAAAAAATCTTGCAGCATCTGAATGGCAGAATTTTCTGTTGTTCCCTTCTCCTTGTAAACAGAGACGCTCTTTCTTTAGCAGTAGTGACATTTTTTCCATTCTGTTTTTTCTCTGCGACATTCTGTACAAAAAGTGTGCTGTAATTGTGCGTTAGGCCTGGAGTTGGCAAAAAATAAAATGAAATAAAAAATATTAAAAATTAATTAAATTCCCTTTCCTTTTCTCTCTTTCTCATCGAATAACTGTAGAGCTCTGCACCCCCACTGTTCTCTTTTCACCTTTTGTATTTAATTTTAAGGTCAGTCAGTGTACAACCGAAAGCTGGATGCAAGATAGCAACTATATTAAAATGTACTGTTATTTAAGATGTAATAAAAAGCAGTTTGAGATGACCTACTGTGTTGAGTGTGATTCACTTAGAGCGGTTCGCCACTCGAGCTAGAATGTTGCAGACTGTTTTGGTTTTGTAATTATGTTCAAGTCAAATAAACAATTTCTTATCCACTGTTAAATCAGTCTGGCTTCTCTGTACGGTCAGTTGCACATGCTGTAGTTTTGTGTTTGCTTGAAGCAAGCCGTTGCAGTTTGTCAATCCACATTTATAAAGACGGTAACATTGTAACTGCCATCGCTTTATCTGTACGTGGAATTGTACTGTGTTCTCTTTCATCATGCTCGCACTCTATATCTTTTTATTTTCTCTACCCAACCGGTCGAGGCAGATGACGCCCACCCAGAGCCTGGTTCTGGTTCTGCTCGAGGTTTCTGCCTGTTAAAGGCAGTGTTTCCTTGCCACTGTCGCCTAGTGCTGCTCATGGAG
>JAVQJF010061818.1:0-64036 GCA_036023855.1 Gadopsis marmoratus | reverse complement strand
GAGCCATTTTGCCACACTCATGTTGGAGACCCACAAAATATCAAATTTTTCACCAGTTCTGATGCACGTGCCAACTTTCATGACTTTTTGAGCATGATAAAGCCCCCAAAAAGCCATTTCTTTTAATAATATTTCCTCGAATTACAATAGGGACCTCGCAGATTTCCCTGCTCGGGCCCTAATAAGAACAGGAAACACATCATTAAACCAGCCAACAATGGAGGCTACTTAAGATTACTGGGCCTCGCAATGGACATATTGAATCTGAATGGTTTACTCCTGCCCTCCTTCAAAGAAAGGTGGCATAGAGAATTAGGAGTCTGAATGTACTTTTGCTGTGCTTTTAATGAAATCACATTGTTGTGGAAACAAAACAAAGGAATCTCTTTTGGCAGCCCTGACCAAATTGTCTTGGCTGTTGCCAGTGCATAGATCCGCTGTACTTCTCTGATCTGCTCATGGGCCTCCATGGCCTGTTGCTTGTAGTGCAGATGCAGACAAAGTCTATGCGTCAGAACTTGATGCTGGAAAATTCAACCATTTTCTCATTTATTCTCCTTGTGTAATTTTTGACCCCAAACAGCTTCCCAGCTACAAGAACTTCAAAGGGTTGATCCATGAACTTGGTCAGAACCAGTACCTGGTCAGTGGAGAGGTGTCTGTCATAGACAGAAACACCATTGAAGTCACAGAGCTTCCTGTTCGGACATGGACACAGGTAAAACCCTGCCTCTTTTCTCTTGTATTGGATTTTTTTGGGGGGGGAGTATGCATAGTGAAAGGACACAACGAAAACCAATAAAGGATGAGGTGTGCATAGTCAGTTGTATTGTTCTGAATAACGGTTTCTTCCCTCTTGTGTGCAGGCCTATAAGGAGTCTGTGCTGGAGCCCATGCTGCAGGGCACTGACAAAACACCAGCTCTCATCAATGATTATAAGGAATACCACACAGATACCACAGTCAAGTTTACGGTCCGCATGGCTGAGGAGAAACTGGCCCAGGCCGAGGCAGCTGGCCTTCACAAAGTCTTCAAGCTGCAGTCAAGCCTTACCTGCAACTCCATGGTAATCTGCGATTTGTCTTTTGTCTTGAAATATGGATGGCATGGCCTCCCTGGTTTGTCTTTTGTTAAATCATGCATTCACTACGTATTTTTTAAGCTGTCAACGGCGTGAAATGAGCTGATTTTTAAACCGTTCAATGCGCAGGTGCTGTTTGACCACATGGGTTGTCTAAAGAGGTACGACTCAGTCCAAGACATCCTTAAGGAGTTCTTTGAGCTCCGCCTCCAGTACTACAAACTGAGGAAAGACTGGTCGCTGGGCAGCCTGGGAGCCGAGGCCGCCAAGCTGTCCAACCAGGCTCGCTTTGTACTGGAGAAGATCGAAGGAAAAATTTCAATCGGTGAGACAAAATTCTTTCAAAAAGATACTCTTATGTAACCAGTTATCGAATGTGTTTTCTTTTCGAACCCCTATTTTTTCTTTTCGTCCTAACAGAGAACAAATCCAAGCGAGAACTGATCCGCATGCTGGTCCAGAAAGGCTACGAGTCCGATCCAGTGGCTGCCTGGACGAAGGCTCAGGAAAAGGTATGGTTACAATGGCGTGGACACACCAATACACACAGCAACAACATGACCAAAAGTAAAAATTCATCAGGCCTATAATACTAAGTAGTATAAATAATTATGTATTTCAATAAAAACAAATGGCTGTAGTTTTAGGTTTATGGTAATCTTTGCTATAATTCTTAACAAAGCGCTCCTAGGACTGTACATTACAGCATGTCAGTAAATACACATTAGTCATGACGACAGCAGCATGAGTTTCTGTTGTATGATAAGATGTTTCTCTCTGTCAGGCTCAGGAAGAAGACTACCGTGATGGAAACGAGAGTGACAGCTCGGTGGACTCTGGCTCATCGTCAGGGCCGAACTTCAACTACATCCTCAACATGCCTCTGTGGTGCCTGACTAAAGAGAAGGTGGAGGAGCTGCTCAAACAGAGGGACCAAAAGGTATTTCTAATCATTTGCATGTTCAATTTTCATGTCGCTGGACACTCGACATGCCTGTCAGAACTTCGACTATTGTAGCAATTGCATTTATCTATCAGTGGCTAACCAAATGGGAATGAGACCCCAAGACACCCCCAATCCAACAGTGGCGTTGACTATGATCCAGGACTAAAGTTCAGAGTTGGTGTATGAAGTCATGCAGTTGACATGTGTTGATTTAACAAAGTGAATGTGTGCTGATGTACAGAGAGGAGAGCTGAATGATCTCCAGAAGAAATATCCAGAGGATCTGTGGAAGGATGACCTGGCAGTGTTCATTGAGGAGCTGGATGTAAGTTTTGTGTTCATTTAACAATTTATTATTGTCTCAGCACGCAACACTTGCTGAATGAACCACGTGAGCTGTTAGTGCATGTACTTCCACCTTTCCTCAGTGGTTTTTACCTGGCCTTTATTATTTCAGTCCTGGCTTCTATTTGAGAAATTGCTGTATTTAGAAAGTTAAAGTTGATGCAATGGCTGTGCTTTGTCTGTCAGAAATTGGAGGCCCATGAGCGAGAGGAGCAGAGTATAGGAAAGGCCATCAAGCTGGTGAAGGGGAAGGTGGGCAAACCTAAAGTGAAGAAGATGAACTTGGAGGAGACCTTGCCGTCACCGTTTGGTCGCAGGGTGGAGCCTCCAACTCAGGCAATCAAATCTGATGCAGCCAAGAAACTGACCAAGAAGAAAAAGGTAACAGCTGCTGATGTAGCGCTGAAAGGATAAGAGTGAATGTCAGGAATCCAGCGTTGTTACAGGTTTTGGTTTTCTCTCAGGGTGACACAGATCTGGCCGTGAAGTTAGAGTTTGATGACGATGGTTTGGGTGGTGAGGGAGGAGCAGGAGAAAACTCTGTCGCCAAACCGAAGGCTCCACGTGTGAAGAAAGAAAAGAAAGAGCCCGGTCAGTACTGAACTGAAAACAGCAACTTTTTCATCTGCAGTGTGGGCTAATGAATAAAAGAACACCTGAGTGTTTAATGAGTGCTGTTAACTTTCAGCAGGTTAAATGTAAAGCAAAACAGTAGCTGGCGTAGTTGCATAGAATCATACACGCAGTAGTAGCCATCTCGACTATAGCTCTCCATACACAGTTCAAACACCATTGAACTTTCAGTGATTTAGCAATGGCTATTTCTGTTGAGATGTAAATGTGCTGCATTAAAGGCCAAGTTGAAAAATGTTCTTCATTTTTTGAGATGGCACTTTTTGAAGATTGAGGTATACGGTTGTTGAGCAGCCTTTCTCATAGGAAAGAGAATACTGTAATCCATTATTGGCCAACCAATCCTAGGCGAGAATACTGACAGTCAACAAGCAGTCTGGTCATCTTGCTTTCTGTGTCGCAGGAGCTCCCAGGGTGAGAAAACCTCCAGCAGCCAAAGGTGCCTCCGTTAAGAAGGTGAAGAAGAGAAACCCCTGGTCTGATGACGAGTCCAAGTCCGATAGTGACCTGGAGAACAGTCAGCCTGTCATCCCCAGAGAGAACAAGTCCCAGAGGGCATCAGGTAAAGTTGGGCCGAATATCATTATATTTAGCATCAATATTCACCGTCATCACTTAGCACCACCATCAATGTTCATTTTGGCAGCTACTTTTAGTCTAAATCCTAAAGGGTAAATCTAGTGATATTCCTCCAACAACTATTTAAAATCTCATCAGTGAGCCACACTGTTGCCCTGGGTGACACGTTCCTTCATTACCACCAACACACACAATGCAGTTTATTTGGACTCAATCCCACACACTATCCCCAAATGCCCCAAATACTCACTACTGAACCAAATTTGGATTCATCCGCTGCTGAGAAATAGTCCCCAAAAAATGCACAATTTCCTCACGTTTTAGTAACGTTTGTAATAAACTACCGTGACCAGCGGTTTTAGGAAATAACTGAGCCTGTTTTTAAAAACTGAAGCTACAAAATATGTGTGAGCTATTTAAAAAAAAAAAAACATGGCTTAATTTTTGAGCCAATGAACTTGGGCTGAAACAGGGTGGGGAAGCCAAATTATTGAGACAGACTAACACCGTGATGCAGTGTGGGATTTATTGACAACGCGAGGATATAGAATATTGCCAGCTTTATCCTTTCAGGTGCTTTTGGAAACGTAGACGTTGCTGCAGCATCGGCTGTGCAGTCAGGTAGGTGTTGGGCTGCAGCAGGGAGCCACTTTGCTGCCGCTGTGGCTTCCAGCTACGACGGAGCGTGTTGCCTGCTCTGCACCCTTATTTCATCATGCAATGTCATCATAAGATTTAGAAACTTATTTTCTAATTTCCCAATGGTATGTGTGTCTATAAGTGCAAATTTGTATATGTGTGGTGAATGTCATTACAAAAATATATAATAAAAATCCCATCCCAAAAAAGTATTTGTTCATGTGCATATTCTTCCTATCTTATTATATTTGTCCTTGATCTATAGCGCTGCTCTGTTTTAAGTTATTTTATTGTTTTTACCTTTCCTTATTTTATCTTGCTTTTATTGCATTGCGAAGCATTTCGTAACGTTTGTTTTGCAAAGTGCTTTATAAAAAAACTTATAATTATTATTATTATAGGCTCTTATGAGGATTGTTGATTATTTACTAGACAGAACATCCTATCAAATCAAAAGCATATTGGAAGTTTCTTATTAATATTAAGAATAAATATAGTTTATATCATCCAGCCATAGATGGGGGAAATTATTACCAATAACTATTTCAGCATAAATATCATGATATGTGAGTGTTTTGTATTAGATACGAGCTGATCCTTTTAAAGGAGAGGGACTGGATACATTCACTCTACTATATAGAACAGAATTTACAGAAATAAGCCTTTTTTTCTTTTTAAATTATACAGATACTTTGCTATGACTCACCGTCAGCATCGGGGAGGTGGTTGCAGAGAGCATTTCATTTAAATCCACTTGTACAGCGGCCTGGGGCCAAAAATAACTTGTGAGCTGGGTCCGTGTTCCCTCGGTGTGATTAGCGTCTGTCGGATTCAAGTGTCTTGAGGGTGCAGTCTGATGCAACCCAGCCGACCCCAACAATTATTGTACAAGGCATCAGAATCCACAGCAATATGAATGTGGTCCAAAACAAGACTCTGCTCCTGTCTTTCAGCTTCCAAGCCAAAATACACGTTTGACTTCTCAGAGGAGGAGGAGGAGGAGGCCGACGAAGAGGAGAACGGCGACGACGATGCGGCTTCTTCTCCAGTCAGGTCAATTAAAGATGACTTTCCTTCCTCTGAGACCAAGGAGCACTACAACGACCATAATGATGAAGACGATGACGACGACAAAGACTCCTACTCACCCCCCAAACAAAAGACCACGTAAGATCTAAACCACAGTCAGGAACTCATCTGAATGTGCTCAAACGGAATGTCTGTAGGAATGGCTGCACCGCAGTGTGTCCAACACTGAATTAGTTGTTTCTGGTTCTCTGAAGGTCTGCCGCACCTGCCGCTAAAAAGAAAGAGACGACCAGCATCTTCACGTCCAAGTCAGCCTTCTCTGAAAAAAGCATCGACAGTGGTGAGTACAAGCCCAGTGTTTGTGTGCAGTCCCACCTAACATCTGTTCTGGATTTTAAAGGTAGCCAGTGTAGAGAAGCTAGTATTGGAGAAATAGGATCTGTTTTCCTGGTTCTTGTCAGTAACCGTGCCGCAGCATTTTGGATCAGCTGGAGAGTCTATAGGACTTATGGGAGCAGCCTGATAGTAGGGAGCTGCAGTAATCCAGCCTAGAGGTAACAAATGCATGGACTAGTTTTTCTGCGTCTTTGTGAGACAGGATGTGCCTCATTTTTTCAATGTTACGTAGGTGAAAAAAGACGGTCCTTAAAGTTTGGATTATATGGGAGTTGAAGGACAGATCCTGATCAAAGATAACTCCAAGATTCCTTATGGTGGCGCTGGAGGCCAGGGCAATGCCATGTAGAGAAATTATATCTTTAGATAATGTGTTTCGGTGGTGTTCTGGGACAAGTTGAGTGTAATATTAGAAAATTGCAGGTCATCCAGGTTTTTTGTGTCCTTGAGGCATGCTTGAAGTTTAACTAATTGATTGGTTTCATCTGCGTATCAGCTGGGTATCTCGAGCTCCATCACATGAATGGCAGTGACTCTATAACTCTGTATTCTGCTATTTATGCATTACACAACAGTTAGGACATCCTGATTTAAATAAGGGATATTTAAGTGTTCGTACTGGCTAGTTGTTGCGATGATGCCCTGATTTACAGACGTTTCTTTCACAATGTAAGTCTAATGGGGGAAAAGTCTTTTGGGGCCTGTGTGCATCACGTGACAACCCAGAAGTTGTAATTACACAGTTTGGCCACTATGTCAAATTGGCTTCAAAGCCTGGCACACTTCCTGGGGGTTTGGGTTTGCATATACCCCCTTTTCCACCAAGGCAGTTTGAGTGCTAGTTCGGAGCCGGTGCTTCTTTGCGTTTCGACAGCAAAAGAACCGGCTCCAGGCTAGGAAAACTGGTTCCAGAGTGGCACCAAATCTTTGCTGGGCTAGTTCCAAGAACCACTTACGTCAGGGCCTGGGGGGCAGGATTACTGTGACCAACCAAGACGAACAAAAACTTTGAGACCGCCATTTTTAAAAAACCAGATCTGAATGGGCGCAAAATCAAAACGGCATTGGTCCGTGGAAGAGACCAACGTTCTGCTTGCACTGTGGTCCTCGGCAGAAGTGCAAAATAAACTCGAGGGAGCGTCCAGAACGAAGCCGGTATTCAAGCAAATCCAGCACGATTCTTGAACGGAATCGCCGTCTATAGCAATCACAGCGAGCAGCACAAACACGTTGGGCCAGTCGTGTTTGGATGCCTATGCACGCTCGCAAACCCAGAAGCAACACTTGTACAGTTGCCACGTAGTCCGCCATTGTTGTTTTGCTTGAAGTTGCCTCTAGTGTTGCTGGGAAAGCAGAGGCGTATACAGACGTAAACAGTGACGCAATGACGTGGCTCTCTAGCCCGTGGGAAAGCAAACCGGTTCTTAGAAAGTTCGCTAGTTGAACCAACTGCAAACTGGCACCAGCACCAGCCCAGAACCAGCACTTGGTTCGCGTTGGTGGAACGGGGGTAGTGTACCAATACTCTTGGCCATTTCCGTCATTATGAGGTTATGAGGTTTCCAAGATAAGGATTCCTCAGTCAGGACGCCAAGGAATCATGTAGAACACAGTGTGTCAGTTAAAGGGATGTTATCTATTACAATTTTAGGCGAAGAATTAGAAAACCCTGATTTAAGGCCAAAAAAGATTAGCTTGATTTTTTAATGTTAAGTGATAATTTGTTGGACTTAAACCAAACACACAATTTACTATGTTCTTCATTTAACACCTTAATGATGGTGTGATGATCTTTATGCAAATAATAGACACGTGTGTCAGTTTACTATCATAAGGCAAAGAAAACCTGGAAATATTTACACTTTAGATCCTGGCACAGGTGAATTTTGGCATTTTCTCTTTAAAAATGGTTCAAACAATTAACCGACTGTCAAAGTTACTACTGATACATTTTCTCTTGATTGCCTAATGGATTAATTGAATAATCGTTGCTGCTCTAATGCCATTTACACTATGTTGTCAGTATTGGATTTTTATATATAAAAAAATCACACTAACTTTATTGTTTGAATGAAAGAAAAGAGATGTTTCCTCTCTCACACAGGACTAAAGATGTATTGGTTAAAACAGAAAGGGAATAAAATGGTGGTACGACATATTTCTGACAAGTTACATATTTACATGTCCTTGATTTCTAAGATAATCAACTGATCTAGCCTAGCTTTAGTATATTCATTAACTTGATGAACTGCTTGCACGTTGACTGTGAGTTGCCGTCAGTGTCACTGGCTACTGTATGCTGCCAACACTGGCTCCTGAACACCGTCTGCAACCAGTTAAGACACTTCTGAAGTGTAATAAGTTCTCAGTGTCCCATAAAAGCAACAGCAGCTGATTAGTTTTTTTTTTGTACAGAGGACCCGATCGTTAGAAAATGAACTGTAACATATAAAAAAAAAGTCTGCCAGGACGGAAACTGGGTGCAACGACGATGCTTCCCAGTTTACATTTAGTCTGCAGAGCATTGTGGGCCAAGAGGAAATGTGCACATTTTGAATGAGATGCTTTACAACACGTGAGCCCAGTCAGAAGTGCCTGCATGCAGGAGGGGTCTGTACAGAAAGTGCAGCAGGTGAACGTTGTGTTTGTCTTGCAGATGCGTCCAAGTCCGACAGTGACGATGACAACTCCCCAGTGTTCTCTACTTACTCCAGCAGCTCTGCATTCAACAAACTATCGCCAGCAAAGAAAGGTAATGACTCACTATGCGCACCAGAGGGAGCACTGATGCAGCGACGCAGCCAACACCATAAAAGAAGAGAGGGGACGAGGCTACTGACTGACTGGAGCTTATTAAGTCTTTGCAGATTTGTAACTCATCACTCTGGAGTCATAGGAGTGCCACAAAAATTAATAAATATGTAAAAGAATAAGGCCATGGCAATCTCAGGACGATTAATGCGAGGCTATGGCATAGCATAGGGGACTGTGTCAGTGCCTGTTCAAAAGGCTGCAAACGTCAACTAAAAGATTACTAAATGTTCACGTTGTCAATCTTATATTTCTACTATACGTAAATTGTTATCAACTTGACGTCGAGTCGATTTGAGAGCAGTTAATACTCTCAGGGAGCCTGTAAGTGAGACACAGTCTGTTTACAGCTCGAACACAGTGTGGACTTCGCTGTGGCAAAGCGTGATACGCCCAGATTAACGTCTGAGAAAGTACGACATTGAAATGTGCGTTTGTAATATTTCCCTTACAGAGTGCATCACGTGCAGTCTGTGGTACAACACACTCTGTAGGCCATCCCGCCACAGAGACTATTCCTGCGTTACACGTACATAAAAATAATTGTAATAAAATCATTACTATCATTATTGTTGACTTTCTCTCTGTCACAGTAATGAGTAAGTCCTACTGTGTAACACATTTGCACTGTGTATTTGAACTTAACATGTGTTTACATGTAACATTCTAACACTTTTTTTTTTTTATTCAAACCAGAGCTGGCATGTTGCCTATTCTGTAAAGTGTTGATTTTGGTGGATCAGGCAGCCAGTATTGCCAGACTACATTGCAAAGCTACACTATATTGTATCATCTATATTTATATTTATATACATTTTAGATGCATTCAGCTTTTATTATTAAGCGTTTACTATCGTGAGCTATCGTGAGTGCAGTAGTCCGTCTTATTTTGTCAGACACACTAAAATAAGAACAGCAGCAGCTATTTGTGTAGCACAACTCGCTCATTTTGGCTTTTGTGTGTCTTCTTCCTCCAGTGAGCCATGTCATGGTGCCAGAAGGACACATGCCCACCACCTTCTCCACTCTCCTGGGCCTTCTTGCTGGCTGCTGGGTTGTCAAATTCAGCTGTGAGTATGAAGTGAGCCGTCAGCTGGAGTAGGTCTCTGCAGATGCTATTTTTGGATGTCATATTAAACCATGTTGCTTTTGGACAACACAAGTGAAGTGTAGATGAGCGCACAATCACAGCAGGTAACAGGAGCCAGTGGTGGCTTTCATTGAAACTGCACCTGTGGCTGCAAATGTGTTCTTGTGTTTTTCCAAACTGTAAAGAAAATCCATACACTTCATGTAGTGTAAAGTATTCAGCCAAATAGTTTTTACTACAGATCCAAAATTCAAATATTTACCTCATTATGTCCTGTATTTGAGGGCTTCTGATGAATGACAATGGATGACAATTACGTTTGGATATTTATCAGCTCCTTTTAATTCCTGGCTTCAACATTCTTTTCCATCAGTGCAGGTCAGGATAACATGAGGAAATTAATGAATAAAATATTTATTTAGACGCAAGACTAAGGATAAAAAGCTTGCCCACTTTAACCTTTTCACACAGTCAGAATACCTGTAATTTCCTCCTTCTTCTTCTGGCAGCAGAAACCGTTTTAAGTGCTTTGAAGTGCTTTGCTTATTTGTAATATTTTGTCAGTCATTAGACAAGAGAGCACAAATGTCAGTTATTAATTTATTACTTAGCATGCCCACTTTATTAAATAAGGCTTAATTCCCATTGTTATGTATTGCCTTAAAGGAAATGTTTGACATTTTGGGAAATAAATGTATTTGCCTTTTTTTTTGAGAAGGTTGATGCCACTCTCATATGTTAAATATGAAGCTACTGCCAGCAGCTAGTTAGCTTAGCATAAAGCCTGGAAACGGCTAACCTGACTCTGTCTGACGATAACAAAAGGTCGCTGTGTTGTGGAATTTTATTAGCACAGCTCACAGATTAAAACAATATATCTTGTTTGTTTAGTCTGTACACAAACCAAAGTGTAAAAACACCAATTGGCTATTTTATGTGGGGTTAAGTGGTGGACTATTTCTTGCCTGGGAGCAGAGACTCTGCTGGTTGCCTGGAAACTGCGCCCAGATAAAAAATTGTCTGGCACATAACCTTAGATTTAGACTGTTGATTTTTCATGTGATTGGCTTCTAATTTTGAACTTCATCCTTTTTGTGATGACACTCATAATTGGATTTAACAACCCAGCTAACTGAGCAACTTCATAACCAGCTTACAACAGGTTCATAATTGATGCGCGTCTATTTTTGTGGTAAAGCTATTGTTTGTATGCTACCTGCAAGGTCACATTTGTATTCCGTTTACTGGGTCATTCAAGGCTGCTTTCGCCACATAAAGAGTATTTCCCTCTGCAGTTGACTGCA
The DNA here is from genome assembly GCA_036023855.1 of Gadopsis marmoratus. NCBI lineage: Eukaryota > Metazoa > Chordata > Actinopteri > Centrarchiformes > Percichthyidae > Gadopsis > Gadopsis marmoratus. The sequence goes on along the minus strand of JAVQJF010061818.1, from coordinate 53,182 downwards.
GTAATGTGACTCTTGGCGTAGTATAGGACAAGTGAAAAATCTAGCAGGTAAATATTGGACTTTTGGAACCACAGTGCAGAACAAATGGATTGTGCTGCACAAGCTGTTTTGGAGTCATTTTTTGGGGGGGGGTTGTGCTCTTCTCTGAATCCCAGAGACCATTTACCTGCCATCTCTGTCTCAAAAAAGGTCACTATGGAGCTGTATTTGCTCAAAGTTTGATACTTTGGCATCTAAACTTTACTGGAAAAATGAGGACATTTTTATTAATTGTTTAAACATATCTATTCCTCCATATTAATTCCTCCTCAGCACCAAACCAGTCTGAGACATGCACATTCCTCTCCTCTGCAACCTCGCAGGTGAACCCAGGCTCTGTGCTTGGAATAGGAACTTCTAAATGTAATGCTTATTATTTTTGGCAACACATGGAATGTCCTGGGAAACATTAACAGAACATTTTGCATCCAGCAATTTTCAGGTAAATTGTTTATGCCTGGTGTGTGTGTGTGTGCGCACAGCTGCTTACATGTCTGACAGCCAAACAGAGCATGTGGGTGTCTGGGAATCAGTGCGTCTCAAGGCTTCAATACCTCTAGCGATGAAAAGATGGCTAACTCTCTTTTCCTGTTTGATTCACACTAAGATGAATTCTTAGCTAAAAATTAGTTATTCACAGACACTCTCCCTGCCATCCTTGAACCACGTCAACAGGCAGATATTCAGAAGAAGCCGGCTTTAGGCAAAATAATAAGAGACTGTCAAAGAGTTTCTCTAGCACCTTGTGTGCCCTTGACTGGTGTATCCGTCAGTAGCATCGCGTGTACGTGCGTCAAGTACGCACACCCCTCTCTGGCGCTGTGTTGCGTGTTTTAGGTGTGGTGTAAGATTTTGTGTGTTTGGACCATATTCAGCTCCTCCATCTCTTTTCTCCACGCAGGCTGAGCACTTGACACAGCTGGTCTCCCTCATGACAATCACTGTGACATGTTATCTGTCAATGTCCTTGTTTTTGTGTGCGTGCACGCACGAGCAGCGGATTCTTCAGTGTCACCTGCCTTTTGTGTGCCATCGTTGTCACATTGGCCAAGCCTGCGCTTACCTCTTCATTGGTCTTATGTATCATTGTTGGCAACAGTCATTGCAACAAATGTTCCCTGGAGGAGCAGCTTCAGTGTTTATATTTGACACGCATCATGAAAATCAACTTCATGATGCGCTCCAGCCAAAAGTCTTAACTGAGCTTCCATTGAAGATCAAACGATGGTTTAAATTATTTTTGTCCATCATCACTTAAAGAATAGCTCACCATTTTGGGAAATGCATGTATTTTCTTCGTTTCTAAGAGAGAGATCAGAAGATGGATATTAATCTAAATGTCAGAGCTGGAGTCAAGATGTGTTTAGCATAAAGACTGAGGGGGGGGGGGGGACCAACACATCTACAGCTCACTAATTAATGTTGTATCTCATTTGTGTAACCTGTAACCAAAAGTTTTGCTTGCCATCTGTGTCTGGCAATGCTGCGCTATAGCTGTTGATGCTACACAGAAGTGCTGCACAGATTGCAATTTTTGGACGTTTCTTTTCTTTTATGGGTTAAACAAACAAGACTCATGTAAATAAGGTGGCTATAGAGAGCTTTACCCCCCCTGCCTCCAGTCTTTATGCTAAGCTAGGCTAACCAAATCCTCACTGCAGCTCTGACATATAATAATAATAATAATAATAATGTGCAAACAGCAAAGTGCAAGATTGATCTTCTCCTCTCACTCTGGGAAAGAAAGCAAAAAAGCACATGTCCCAAAAACTTGAACTGGTCCTTTTATATCCTTTTTCTTCCTCCCTTCCATTTTATTTCCCAATTTGTAATGGCTAATTTCCCTGCACTTTGCTTCTTGTCACTTTTACTCCCACTGCTGGCCCACTGAGGGTGTGTGCACCCATGTGCTTTCTCCCGATACACATATGTAATAGCTACGTCTTTTTGGCTGCCAGCGAGAAGCTTCACTTGGGCAACTTCCCTGGTGGACACACGGGCCACCGGAGGCATTGCTACTAGGGATTGAACCAAGGACTGTTTTCTTATGATACCGACTATAGATCAAGAATGAGCTATTGTACCCTGTGTCCATTCTGATTTGTCAGTATTGGCATTAGTTTCCAGTGACTGACGTCATAATGAGATTGCAGTTCCAGTTGGTTTCATGGTTAATCAAGGAAGTGGGTTCATCTGGCTGTTCGCGCTGACTCAGGAAGGAAGGGGTTTGAGATGTTTTCTCCATTCAGTCTTTGCGAACGTAATTAGCAAATATGCTAATGACTCCTCAGCACTAAGCGCCATCGTCCGGAGCGATTAACCCCAGTATCTCCCGTCTTCTCGCGTCTCTGGCAGGGTGTCTGTAAATGAAAGCTGTAATTAAGGGGGATGAAGAAACGTAATTGCACTCCACCCCGTGTTCTGGAGACTGTGTGTGTATGTGTGTAATTTGCTGTTTCACGTCAGGGTGCTGTTATGAGAAGGTGTACACACACAACGCGCGCACACACACACACACACACCTCTAATCGGTTCACGTCACCATATCTTGCAGCTGGAACTGAAGACTGAAGGTGACATGAATCACGATGTTGTGTGGTGAAATGTAGATACTATGCAGATGTGTATTAGGCCTGTGGGACTGTTTGCACCTGCACATTAATAATAAATAGTTATTCAGGCCAAGCCTTATGCTCAGGTCTATTTGATATCCTTTTTTACAGCTAACGGCTATTAGCAAATCTAGTTTCAATGTGCAACTTTTAAATCATGACTTAGGATTTATTTAATATACCATAAACAGATGATATTCAGTAACCGAACGCTTGCGAAGAACAGCAGCACTGTGATCTGTCATGTTCAGGAGCATTTGTTATCGGTGACAGTGAGGGGCCATTAAAATGTGACTTATTTCCCCTCCATATCTGCCTATGCTTTAGTATGAAACTTTTCTGACTTTCGAGATGCTTTTCTTGAGGATTTGGAACAAAAGGTTCTTTTCTACCTCCTAACATGCCGGGATGCTGCTTGTCACAAAGTCACAATTTGACTGTGTAAAACCTCAAGAGACAGACAGAAAGCGACGCTTGAATTCCGATTAAGCTTGAGATACTTAAAATGAGGGTTGCATCATTAACTCCATCATGCTGTGGGCATCTCTCTCTCTCTGTCAACAACCGCAGCTTTGCCAGTACTTGAAATGTTCCAACTCGTGATAAAACAGACATGAGCTTTGTCATACTCCGTTTGCGATTGCCTTATCACACCCTGTCAAGTCAACATAATTAGCTGTTGCTTTAATGTTTCTCTCTCTCTCTTTGATGCCAGGGGTGGAGGCATGTCTGCAGGCAGGCAAGTGGATGCCCGAAACTGAGCACGAAGCAGGAGAAGGCCCCCAGCGCAGTCGCATCAACAGATGTAGCTTGGTAAATGAGAGGCAAACAAACAAACACATGAACTAGACTATTACAAATTGTCTAGACATTCTGTCCTTGGGAGAAATTTGTTTTTCCAGGCACCAGAAAGAGTTTCATTCAAAGTACTGCCATGGACCTTTCCATGTTTTTCGTCTTTTAAAATATGAATTGCCGTGTAATTGGGCTATTTTGACACCAAAATAATACTTTACATTTTTTTTTAAATCTCGACAAATTGATCTTGATTAAGTAAATGAATTATACACTATAAAACACAAAATAATTGTTACCGTGAATAGTCACCCGCTTTTGTTATGCCACACATACAATACATCTTTGATTGTGAAGCCGTGTTTTTAGACACAACCACATGCAGAAAGTACCAACTGAAAAGTACCAATTAGAGAAGGCAGGGTTTTGACAATACCTAAGGCTATGTTTGGTGTACGTCAGCAGAAACGCACTATCCTCACCTCCGAGCATGTTGTTACCAGGATGATGTGGGGATGCTTCTTTGCAGCAGTCCCTGCAAGATTTGTGAGGGTAGTGAGTAAAGTGAATGCAGCAAAATACTGCAAAATCCTGGCAGCAAACATGCTGCAGTCTGAGAAGAAAAGTGCGATTTGGGAGAGGATTGATTTTTTTTTTTTTTTGTTGTTTTTTTAAACTTCTTCAGAAAGACAACAACTCCAAACAAAGCCAAAGCAGCACAGGAGTGACTTAGAAACAACAACATTAACGTCCTGCTGTTGCCAGTCAGAGTCATGATCTCAGTCCAAACGACAATTTGTGGCATGACTTTAAAATTGCTGCTCGCTCACCAGTCGCCGTGAAACTTGACAGAGCTTGTGCCATTTTCCAAAGAAGAAGAATGGGGACACACTGCATTGTCTGGATGGCAAAGCTGATACAGGCCTATTTACGCACACAAGGATTTACTTTGCTGCTAAAGGTGCCTCTACAAAATATTGACTTAGAGGCAGTGAATGCTTACACTGTCAATTTAGTTGTTTTTTTTGTTTTTTATACCTAATGTACTTGGTTTACAGCTATTGTGATTCAATGTAGTAAAACAATTAAATAAGAATCCAAGAGTAGTGAATACTTTCTTATAGGCATTGTCTTCACTATGTTGTGAGCGATCACCTTTTTATTACCTGAAAGATACTTAAGAAGTAGAGTAACACAGCGTTTTTTTTGTAGTGATGACCCTGCACAGGCATACATGATGATTAACGCATGTCCTTTAGCAGATTTATCATGTCCCCATTATTGGCTTGATCTGTTCTCCTTTTTGCGTGGAATAAAACACCCGTTCTTAAAAATATAAAATCCACCAGTATCCTCAACCGTGATCATAAATTAAGTACGCACATATACACAAGTACAAGACAAATCCAACCAATGTGTAGTGAAAGAACATTCTTACCAGATGCTCTTGAGAGAGCCAGTTTACATCCCAAAACAGCCGCGAATAGAACAGTCTCCAGTGGCCTAATTCACTGCTGCTTTTAAACAGCAATGCTGAGCGCTTCAGAGTTTGTCTGGAGAACGGATGCTGATAAAAATGTCTCCTGGCTCTGCCGCAAGGAGGTAAATACAAAGCATCCGCGCAGACACTTGGTAATGTGAGAGCCTAGATTTATTGGCAAAGAAATGATTCAGTGTTTAACTTCATCATAAACAAAAGGGGAGACTTTAATCCTTCTGCCACTGTCAGGCTTTATCCTGGCGCTGGCACCGAGTCACTCACATATTTGAATGGAAGAAGATTAAAAAACAAATGTATAACCAGTCTTTTCTCTTCATGACTGGGCTTTTTATGCACAAGGAAGTATTAGAAGTTCTCACTAATGCTTTAATTAGATAATATTATCCTTATAATTAATCTTTTGCAGCTCCCACCGCTCTTCGATGGCTGTTTCTTCTTCCTGCTTGGCTCCTTTAAGGCACCCTCCAAAGACGAGCTCACCAAGCTGGTCCGGGAAGGAGGTGGTCATCTCCTGAGCCGGCAGCCCAAGCCCGACAGCGACGTGACACAAACCCTGAGCGCTGCTGCCTACCACGCGCTGCCAGGCTCTGACCAGGCCCTCTGCACACAGTACATCATCTTTGACCCCCAGGGCCCTCACAAGCCGGCAGTACTGAGGCGAGGTAAGGTGTGGTCAGCTCCCTCCACCTGGCTCATCAGCTGCATCACGGCCTTCCGCCTCCTCCCCGTGCTGGACCCTCAGTTGTTGGTCTAAATTTTTCATCTATTCAATAATTTACTAATAATGTCATAATGTGTGTTTTTGTTTTTTTTAAGGTGACACAAATCACAAACTAATAAAACAATAATGTGGCTCTTAAAATCTAAAATTAAAGTGGTAATCTGCACGGTTGGTTATTTCTTTTTTGTTTGTGGGGGGCGGCTAGGAGCGTGATATCTCCTACATACAGTGAAACCAGCAGTTCCCAACCTATAGGCCAGGAACCCTCCAAGGGGGTCATAAGATAAATCTGAGCGGTTGTGAGATGACTAATGGCACAGGAAAGAAGAGAACACAAAGTTCTGCTACACAAATTGAAATTTTGGGGGGGAAGTTTCTTCTTTTTTGTAAGAAGTTGGATAGTTTTACCTCTTGCCACTAAGAATTACTCAAATGAAATGTCCAAACAATCATTGATGGTGTGAAAGGAAAGTCATTCTTTGCTGGAACTGTTCGCAACTAAAACTGCCAACTTACGCTTGTCTGATGTCAAATTGTTGATTGTTGTGTGTAGGTGAGAAAGGAGCCAGGGTTTGAACTTTGTAACGCCACAATTTCTTTCACTTTTCATATCCAGGCCTCTCGCTCTATTTTTAAAGGTGAGCCCAGTCACCCTGTGAAGGAAACCTAATTTCAGCCGCGTGTATCCTTGATCTGATTCTGCCGTTACCCATAGCTCTTGGCCATAGGTGAAGGTTGGAACATAGATCTACAGGTAAATTGCTCCCATTTCACTGCCGGCTCGTCACCAACCTGTCTCTCGGTTGACACGTGCCAAGTTGACCTGTTGGCCATACAGAATCTGCAGTTCACGCGCCGTTTTGTTTGTGTCGTGTACCCGCGTCACACTCAGTCACTCAATTTGTTGTTGCCTGCACTAATCTGATCTAATCTAATGAGTGGTTTTAGAGTGGTATTGCATTCCGTAATCTGTGTGGGTTTACCAGGAAGAGATGATTATCTAATTACCTAATTCAAAATGCCTGTTAGATACAAAGGGAGAGAGTGTGTCCCCAAAAAGATCGATGGAGATTCAATATAAAGTGCAGGATAGGAAAAACAAAGCAATTAATTGTTCCGTCCAGGCGCTGGCACTGGCTGTGTCCACCTTTTGTGTCCACAAGCTGGGTGTGTGTATGTACGTTTCTCGCCACCAATGCTGGGCCATGGTATTTGTGCTTTAGGAGGTCTGCTGCTGGCAAATCTCCCAAGATGCCATTTTCAGTGGGATTAGTCAGGGATGCACCTAATTGCTATCGATTGCTATGTGCTGCATAAAATTGCTTCCCTTTTCTTGTCCACAGTGGGAGGTGGGAGAAGGCAGTTAGTAGTGTGTACGAGATGGAAGCCCAGACTGACTTGTAATGAAGTAGAATGGAGGACTGAACCTGTGAGTAATGCCCTTGAACTGAGCATAACAAAACCATTAAGCATGGGTACCTTCTTATGTGCTTTTTCGCACAGCCTTGAGCCAGGAAAATACTGTACTTTTGTTTATTCTGAAATGCTCCGCTTATAGAACATCATCATTTCATACTGGGTATTGTTTGCTGTGTCCTGTACGGTTTTAGAACATAGAAAATGTGGCTAAATTCAAGGTGATTTGTCCAGCGGGATCCTCCGCCATACATTCAGCTGCAAAGAAATGCTGTGCTTTCCACGGGAAGGAATTTCCCCTTTGTTCTGAACTTGTTAATTGTGTGATTTCATGCCATCTTAATTGATCTTGTGTCCAGAAACATCGGCCTAATCCTGAGCGAATGAAAAGGATAAACATACAAAAATAAATCCACACTCACTTTAGCTGAATAACACTTCTCTCCAAGTCTATTTAACAAAATAGTTTTTGTCTCGATGAATGATACACATTTTGGTATTAATTTTTTTTTTTTTTTTTACTCCATTTCAGAATACACATTATACGTTTGAAGATATTTACATATGAACAACACGGGGAAGACCAAGGGTTGTTGAACCTTTTAAAATTTGGACCCTCTTATTTCCTGTACAGCTTAGGGTGAATGTGAACCCCTAAGCTGTGATGTGTGTGAGCATGTAGTCATATACAATCAAAAATGCTCTTAATTTTAAACAAATTTCTAATTTCTTATTAAAATGATACCGTCCCACATTTGACTCCCTCGTGAACAGACCCTTGGTGCCCCAAAAACGAATACAATTGATTGTGTAATAACAGTGTTTCTCTCGTCATATTCCAGATAGTATTCTGTGTTGGTTTTCAGGCACACTTTATGTAACAGTTTTGTTGCTGATAGAAAAAAGGGGAAAATAAAATAAATAAATCTTTCATAGTTTCCAGCTACAGTAAGTCGGTGTCTCATGGAAAGAACGAATGGTATACCTTTACAAAATGCTCATGTACAAGCCTGTGGTTTGAATGATGAGGGGTCAGATGGGGTCATTTGGATAGATGTTCACAGACAAAAAAACTCCAATTTCTTGGCAGAAAATGAACAAAGGCAGACTGCTTCTGATCTGTCCTTGAAACTGCAGCTTCACACATTTGCAAGGAGACATTTGTAATTTCTGCAGGTTTGCCCAGGCAGAGGCTCTCTCTGAGATGTGTGCCACATAAATGCCTTTTCTATATAAAATGGGTTTTTGAGTGTGGCCTATTCTTTCAAATGGCACACATTGGATTCTGATGCATGTTAATCCACGCGGCACCAAACTCCGTAACAAAAGGAGCCAACCTACTTACACTGCACAGTCCTGCTGCAGTCCTTTCTGGGGTGAAAAAGAACAGAATCTTCCATGGTTTTCTTTAACTGTACTACCTGCTCTGAATATATAATATTTGATTTTCATGTCTCTCGCTTATATTTTTTTATTTTGCTTCCTACTAGCAGCATGGAACTCTGGAGCTTTTATCCGTGGCGGGACATGTTGAACACTTCACTCTCTACACTCCTACCTTTTACACCTAGTCGATGACGCCAGCTTGTAGCTCGCAAATTAAGGAGATGAGCAGCCGTGGCACTCCAGTTCAGTTTAACAAATACAGTGCACCTCAGAAGAATGGAAACTGTATATAGAACAATCATACAGTACAATGAGTTGTCACATTATCATAAGGATCCCTAAGGGTACATCTATCTGCCGTCTTCGCTGCTTCTACTTCTATCAAAAAATTGTATTAGAGCAGTCTGTGAATTCAGTTCTGTACTCCTACCAATTGACCCTGCTGGAATGCCCGGAGGGTAAAACAATAACTAGCTTGGGGTAATACATAATGGTAAACCATTGCACAGAGGATCGCAAACAAAGTAGCACTTAAAAGCAATCTGGGCTTTTAATACTCCATGAAGCCAAAGGCCTTGTTTTGTGAATCTTATCTGGAACAGTAGCAATAAGGCATCGGTGGTGGCAGCAATGCCTCGGAGTCCTGTCAACTGGCACACTCACTTTCAGGCTTTCTCTGTTGCTACCCAGTAAAGTAATTCCTATATATTTTCGGATACAGGTGTAGGCTGAATAATCATTTGGCATTTAAAGTAATTAAGATGAATGAAGCTCCTTTTATTAATCCTAAAGTGTCTGGAGCACTGCGGCTGTGATTGATAAACCATAGTTGTCAGTTTTGTTTTATGATTCTGCAGACCTCAAGCCAGATAGATGAGGTCTGTCTTTTCACATTGAAAGACACTAAATCACTGTTGCTTAATGATGAAAATGACCCGAGCTCCATTGTTGCACCTAAGATTGAACTCCACCCACATTCTCTCAATTCTGTGATTCCACCACTGCCCACGTGCTGCAGTTTAAGACTATGCAGCAGACAATGCAGACTGAGATACTTCCAAAAAATTAGTTTTAGTGCCTTTTAAGGTAATACACCTCTTTACTCATTGGTCTTTATCCTCTGTTCATTTCTGTCTCATTACAAAGTGCTGGGAGCTGCTATTAAGCAGCCCATCCATCACCACCCAGGAATAGGGTCTAAAAGGTTAACAGGAACGGATTTTCTGGAAATGGAAAAAATTCTACTGATGAATGGCATGAGCTTACTGGAATTCACCTTTGAATTAATGACTGGTATTTATCATCTCAAAAAATATCGTGTTTTGGGCCTTGGTTGGGTGCTTTTTCTTTCAGACTGGACCACTTGGGGACCACTCTGCTCTGGTAAAATATCAAGGAGATGCATTAGCTTGTGTTGTAGCCCTGGCCATAGCCACACCATATTTAAAGAGCTATTCTAACATGTCGGGGTGGGAAGGAACTGAAAATCTGACATAATCTACAGTGGTGGGATAATGTAACAGCTTTGTATGTTAACAAGCCTTATAAGTTTAAGCGATTCACTGTGTGGCTAGGAGGTTGTGGATGAGTGGCGTTCTTGTGTATGCTCACATGGACAATGTACACGTGAGTGCTGCTTAAAAGCATTTAGACATGCATGTTCCCTCCTTTTGTCTGCTGGTTCTTGTTGAGTGTGCCCAGCATGCAGGCTGCGGCAGCGCCAAGCATCCAGCTGGATGATTTATCACAGAATTCTCCTCGATTAAGGGAAATTAAAGCAGGCTTCTCTTGGCTCGCTAATTGCTTTGATAACAAGTTCAAGCAGTTAGTTAGTGGGAATATTTTGGAGGATATGGACCTCTGAGAGAAAACAATAATGGCAAATAAGCTGGAATGGGGCGGCCCAAAGTTGTTGCTTTGATGCAGTACTGCAGAATTTTACATCTAGTCTTCTCATAGTTGCTGGTTACCACTTTTCCTGCCCTTCAGCTAATTCTACAGTACCAACTTCCCCTGCCTGTGGTGCTACTGTACAGAGACATGACTCAAAACTGGGGTATGTTGATCAAAAAAATCTGCGTTTTGTGATTTTACAGCAGTAGCATCATCTAGGTGTTAGGTGTCTTCCTGCCACGGTGATAAAAAGTCTGAAAGTCTTATGAAGACACAAACATTTATGTCTGATGTGCATCTTGTAAACAAGCTATTAGAGTGAAGTCGTGAAACTCGAACACACCGTTGTAGTGCTTTCACAGGTGTCGATCCTCGCATGACAAAAAAAATAAAAATTGAAGCCATTAAGTGTGCTTACAGTTTGTTTTTCCTGCTGTTGGATTTCTACAACACCTGCGTGATTGTGACATAAAAGTACAATAAGCAGATGACATACATACAGAAATCAGTATGAGAAATTCAACATTCCCAATGGTTAGGAAAGAGTTCAAAGAGATTAGAAACATTTTCGTGTGAGAGCAGCAAGTCAACTTCTGAAAATATATGGGACGATTAAAACTAGAGGGTGGAAACAGCCATGAGACCAAGTTCCGTCTTCTTCTCAGTGGCTAAATTTGTATTTGTGTGAAGCTTGTGAGAGCATCTCTTCGATGCTATGCTGTCTCAGGTTGCTTAGGAATTGTGCTCCTGCCCTGTCAATCATACAAAATGGTGCAGTAGGCAGGGCCTTGCCTGAGCTTTTCCACCATCCCCGGTGGAGTCTCTCTATGACAACGACTGGCCGTTGAGGCACTCTCGCCGCAAGCATTGCGCCGGCTTCCACCAGTCTCCGTTGTGGCAGCGGCAGATGGTGCAGTCGTCCACCTTTACTTCAATTCCGGCTGGGATGATCGTTGTTCCAGCAAAGCAATTTGGACCTGCCGCATGGGAAGGGACGGCAGAGGGAGAGAAAAGACACAGAAAAGAAGGAATGAGAATGACAAGAAATGGATGTGGCTCTCCTGAGAGCTTCTCTTTTCGGAGGGCTGGTGGGGAGAACTGCAGGGAGTTAGGGGAGTCGGAGCAGACGTACAGATCTTTTCACGGGCATGCACCGATGGGCTTGTTTTTGCAACACTAAAGCGCTTTTGTTAGTCTCCCCTTCTCCCTCGACATGGAGCGCTTTGCATCCTAATGCGCCACGAGCAGAGAAGCCTGCCAGGAGCTGGCTTGGCAGTACAGAGAGGCTGGAGTACAGAGACGGAGGAAGAGAGAGAGAGAGAGAGAGAGCTGCTTTGAGAGGCAGTAGGGAGGATGGTGTTAATCACTTCAGTCTGTATGAAAAGGCCACAGAACTCCTTAGCATTTCCTTACATGGTTTCTTTCCACAGACATGGACACGCATGCACACACATGGTCTGCTCTGACTTTTAAAACAAACAAAAAACTCCATCTTTTCTTTCTCTTAAATCTTAATGTTTGACTTATCCTCTTAAAAAACTGTAGGATTTACTTGTGTGGATCCCTTTTTGTTGATAAGATTCCTTGGATTCTAAAAGGTGTGTCTTTGTGCACCACTGGAACACCTCACACCCGTGTATTTGATCATCTCAGCAGATAGACAGACAGATTAACCTGGTGACATTTTAGAATCTGTACTCAAGGAAGCCAAAAGCATGGTTACCTTTATGGGACTGCAGTGCTTTCATTACTGGTAAATACCACGTGAAGTTATTATATCTCTATTTGTTTGTCCCTGCCTCGGGCTGAGTTGAGGCGGTGTATCTCTTCCTCAACTTCTTGTTGCAGAGGAGCCAGAAGGTGCCAGGAATTTGCACCAGTTTTAATCATTTAAATTAAGCAATCAGCAGCCCAATTGGTGTGACGGTGACTTTTCTTTGGATTGCTGTCAGTATTCAGCTCTGTAAAACCTGCTAGATTCAAGAAGCCTCTACGAGTCGTCGTAAAAAGCCTTGTGTGTCTCATAACTCTTGAAGACACAGCAGCTTTCACGGCAAATATCCACAGACATCTTAGTGTCCCAGTGAATCTGATTTTAGTACAGTGCAACTTGATGCTTGCAATGTGTAAATGTTGGAACAGTGCGATTAGTCGGCCTGAAGATTTGGGGACTCAGGGCCAGCTGCATGCAAATCTGCACAATACAGTAGACATTTTGACATGTGACGGCAAGAAAGGCACATGTGTAATGAATAAAATCTATGCCGGCTGAATTCCATTTAACTGCTTTGATTTCAAGGTCCTGGCATTGTGCCTGCTGGTTCACTGTCATGGCTTACTGGGACACTTGAATAGAACCGAGCCGTTGCCGACATTATTAGTAACACCTTTTCCAACGGCGTCAGGTCAAATATTAGCTGTGAAAAAAGGCCTATTAGTTATTATTATTATTTTTTTTAGGTAATGTTTATGCATCTCAAAGCTCTTGAATAAGGTTAGGTAAAGATCATGGTCTTATGGTTAAATATTTAAAAAGTAATACTGACTCAGCACGAGAAAGGGCACACTGACTTTTTCAATATTTAATTAGGTTATTTACGTAACCGTAACCAAGTGTTTTGATCATCTAGAGATAGGCAAATAGGGTTCAAAAGTGCCTCCGTATGTTTCACAAGCTTTTGCTTCAGATGTCGAAGGGATTTGGTTCAGTTTACTGCAGTGTTTGAGTGAAAATACGGTGCAGGAGGCCATACATATCCACATGACACTGACAAAGGGAGCTGTTGGCTACCTAGTATCCCCATCCTTTGCCTTAGCCTAGATGAACCCCATGCTTTATTCGGACCTGATAAAAACCCTTTGATCCGAGCTTAGAGGAGACACTGAGAGCGCCTGCCAACTCTCATTGATCTGCCTCTGGACAGCTGGCACAGGTTACAGGACAAACTCGGTAGAGTTTGATGAGGGAAGAGGGTGACTGGTGCTGCTGCCAAGTGTGATTGTTTATAGCCAGATACATTTGGAGCCACAAGGACACAGTTTCAGCTACCTGTCACCGTCCGAAGGACACGCCGTCACCCATCTGAGCCCGTGATCAATTCGTGGCCAATAAAATTTTGTTAAAGTCAGAAAATGTTTGCCCTGTGTCAAAACTGTCTCGGCACATCATACTTTCCGTGGCTACAGCTTAAGGAGTGAATGCATATTAGGTCTCTTTAGTGCATTTGGCTCAAATACGATTATGGTTCGTGCCTAGAGGTAAGAAATGCTGCTTGTCCATAGAATGTCAATCTGAAAATGTTGCCAAACTGTAGCCAGCTCTATGGTACTGCTACTCTATGATATGTCTGTTAGAAAACCACAGTGACAGCCTTCAGACAGATAAGACCTGGCAGATCTACAATCCTATCATATTGAAGAAACACTGGCCATTTTCAGACTACTTGTCATTATCATTTTCTTCATGAAAAAAATATAATTACATATATCCCCTGATGAATTTACAGTATATAATTCATGATAAAGATTAGAGCTTAATCAGTCAGACTGGAAGAATGTGCAGCTCGGAGATAAGATGCTTCCACTGGCTGACTCTTCCATTGTGCTGCCTTCTGCTCTCTTTTGCTATTTTCAGGGCGAACCACCGAGACGCAGACGAGCTAAAAAGCTACATCCTAATAATGGAAAGCTTTGACAAAAGGTTGGCAGCCATCAGCATTGATCTGGTGATTTTGCAGGTAAAATAATTGAAATATTTTTCTTTTTATGCTGAAATGTAGTTGGGACCTGCCTTAAATGGAAATACTAATCATTACAGGCCATTAGTCAGTAATCCTGTTCAGTAATTAGCCACATTTAGTCCAATTTGAACCGAGGCATATTTTAACCTTGAAATGACCAAATCAATGATTAATGGGAGCTAATTAGACGTGCAAAATCTCAACATTTCAGCCCTTATGCCTGCCTTTGAGCATTCTGATTGAAATTTAAATAACCCCAAATCTGGTCTTCAACTACCACAGAGGTTCAGCCAGACCTGTTCCTGTGCTGGAACAGTGCAAATGCAGTGCAGTCCCTTCAACCACAACACTATGTCTGATGTGAGTAACCCAGCAGACATACAGCAATCCATATAGAGTATGCTTCTTCGTCTGGAAATAGACGCATGAAGTCTTGTGGAATGAGCAAGATTTCTAAAGCGCACAATTTGTGATTTGGATGCATTTTCCTCCACCAAAACCACGCTTTTGTCTGTTTAAAAAAAAAAAACATAAATAAAAAGAATGGTTAACTGTTTGTCCACATTTAATTTATCTCTGGTTTATGGCTGCACTTTGTGTTTATTGCTAATTAGCGCTAATTAGCTAATGTTGGCATGCTGACACTTAACTAAGAAGGTGAACATGGCACACATCATACCTGTTTATCATCCGCATGCTAACGTTAGCATTCACTCTCCAGCTCTACAGAGAAAAGCCTTTAACTAAAAATGAACACCTGTCGCAGTATAACACCTCGTGACAAGAGTCAAGTGATTCTGGTTGGTCTGAGGATAAACAGACACCACAACCACCGCTGTTGCTACTCATGTCTGTGTCTCATAATCCTTCCCTGGCGAGAAAAGGTGGTGCACAAAACACATTGACATTTTAAAAGGGCTGCGCTCATGTCACACAATTATCTGAAATGCTTACAGCATGTAAAAGTAAAACACAAACGTCTGACTGCCTTCCACTGATTGCATGTCTAACTGGAGCACATAAGTGGAAGTCGTCCTTTCACAGTCCCCCGTCTCTTGGCCAAAAATGAGAGCTAAACAGCATCCTTTATTGTCCTCTCCCCACAGTCCTCAGCCATCCACTCCCATAGAGATTTATCTGGCTGCCAGAGCCTGACCAGGCGCCCTTAGGGAGCCTGGAAACGGCAGGCCTACCCTGACATGCCAAGGGTGTCACTGTGTCCTGTCAGCCTGGATTAGTTCTCTGCTAGCAGCTTCTGCTGCCTTGTTTGTGTGTGTGTGTGTGTGTGTGTGTGTGTGTGTTGAAATAAAAGAAAGAAAGCAAGGGGGATAAAGAGGAAAGGAGAGAAAGTGTGGGTAGCTGTGGTGAAATGGCCATTTAGCATCTGCCTCAAACTAAATTCCTCTGTTCACATTTATAGGTCAACAAGCTGCTCGAAAGACAAAATAAAAAACATATTTCAGGATATTTGTTTTGCCTTCTTTCAACAGAAATACTCAGAATTAATTTCTCTATTTTTGGCGTGACACTCACCATATGAGTAGACTGAATGTGATAACAAGGCATATCAATCGTGAGAGTACATCTTACTGTTTATCGAGTTCAGGAAAAATAACCAAAATAAAAACCTTTTGATTAGAGAATGCATCCTTGATTGCGACAGGATCACATTGCAGATGAGCAGTTACTGTACTTTAGTCACAACGTGCCCTCTGTCCCTCAGGATTGGTGCTGGCAAAGGGAAACCTCCCACCTCGCCTTGTAAATAGCCAACGAACCATTGGAATCCTATAATTCTCATTTAGGAATTGGCTGCGTGTGACAAGGGCGTCGGGGCACTGGGAGATAAAAGGCTCTCTGAGGACCCATTAGTCCCTCCTACCATGCCTTTAATCAATGGGCTAATGTTTACTTTGCTTAGTGTGTCATTTATAATTAAAACTAGCACTGCTCATTAGTGTCCACTGGGCCCAAGGTAATAATTTTAATTCATAAAACATCAATTACATCCTCATCCTCTAAAGGCGCGGCCATCAAATGGCAATACCACAGACAAACTTGCCGCCATTGGTTTAATGAAAATTTAAAGACTTCTGAGGAGTGTGCACTGAATTCCAGAGGAGATGAGTGTTTACCGTTTTTACAGATGGGGCAGCATTGCTCCGGCTCGTACACAGGGTTGACACACTCTGGGACGGCGCAGTCGGACACCACACAGTGCACCTCATTATTTGGTTCGCAGCGGCACCATTCACAGGGTGACGGCTGTGGGCAGAGGGGGGTGGGGGGTGGGGGTGGGGAAGAGAAACGGGGTATCTGGGTTAGATGATTCAGTAGGTTTCACCTTTTATGAGTGTGTGCGCTCCACATGATCACTACTGGTCAATTGGAGAGGCAGCCTGCTCCTATGTGCATTTTTTGCTGATATTATTATTATTATTATTATTATATGCATCTCAGACTGTCTTCATTAACAAAGAAACAAGTTAATAAATTATTCACAAAGCCATCTTTATTAGGCTTCTTACATCTCAACAAACAGAGCCTGTAGCTGCCTTTGAATATAATCACTAGAAATAACTAATAAGGGAGTCTATGAAGTGGTGTTCATGATATTTAGTATTTTGCTGCATTCTGCTGCGGCCTGCCTCAGGAAACTGTTCAGAGGCTTATCTTACCACCTCTGCAACATGTAGATCAGTGCTAGGCAGCTCTCTGTGCTGCTGCCTCTTACTTGACTCTACCCTTAGAAAGTCTCTTGACCGGAAAATGAGCTGCACTGCAATTACATGGAGTGGAAAAATACAAACTGTTTACAAATCACGAAAGGTCAACTCTTTCTTTCTGCTCATCGTAGTAAACAGTCTTTGGAGGGTCTCTCTGCACTGCGTCTGCTCTATCAGAGACACGGTACTCTGCACTACTAACCTTAGAGGGTGCAAATGTTTCATATTTGATAACCCTTTTTGCAGTTTACTTTTGATGAAACAAAGCTTTTTCTTTTTGGTGGGTGGGTGGAAGTATGTGGAGAGCATCAACTGCAACCAAACAAAATGGCCCAGATGAGTCAGAATAAACTGCGTGAGTTATTTGAAGGATTCATAGTCCAAAGCTTGCCCAAATTGCATAAAGTTCATATTTTAATGCAGTTCAATTTAGATTCAATTCCAGCTACTTTGTGAGCAAATGTTGACTCTTTATATGCATTGGGGTGACTAATAATGTGTACTGTATCTGTGCCTCTGTCCAAAGGTCTACCAGCATTTCAAAAGCTCACCAATTTACACATCATGCTATAGGTAACCAGCGAAAGCTCCAGGATGTTACTGGTCCCAACCATGAAATAGTCTGGCACACACATTTTTACAGTTTGTTATTTGTATGGATTAAACAAGTGACATGTGGTAATTATTGAGCTTTAGATGGGCGAGTTTTGTTACCTATGGACAGAGGTAGGCTAGCTTTTCCCCCCTTGTTTCCTGTGTTTATGCTAAGCTGAGCTAACTAACTGCTGGCTCCATCTACATAGTTACAGACATGAGAACAGTATCAAACTCCTCATCTAACTCTCATTAGAATCTGTTTCCCAAAATGTCATACTATTCCTTTAAATGCTGGATGTTGTGCTTTGGAATTAATGATCGTTTTGTCATTATGCTAATAACCATCCCAACTGCATTCATTCCAGAAGGTTTGTTATAGGCTATTTCCAATATATTCCAGTTTTGTGTAGAGCCAAGTGAAAGCGCTGTGATAATACATGCTTTAATGTGACTTTTAGAAGCCAATTTTGCCAGGACGTATTAAGTGGCACACAATGGGAAGTGATCAGGGTTGTAGTTTTATTGGAATTCATGGCAGTCTGGATACACTGCAGCCACAAACTAAAAATGATCAACATTAAGAAGCGGAGACAGCAGAAAGGAAAGCAAATGCATAGCCCATAGTCTGTGTAGCCCATATCAGTGATATGTCCGATAACTGTGATGGGAATATAAAATTAGGATGTGAAACTATCAGATGTGATGTTTATAAAGGGCAACAAAAGGTTCTCAGTGTATTTTGTTAAACATTAGATTCTCTACAAGGAAATGAATAAGTGCAGGAGCAGTGGCTGCATTTATGGAAATGTCTGTGACTTGTTTGTGTCTTGGTATAAAAAGCTATGTTCTGCGCTTCTGCTTTAATAGATTCACACTCTTAGTGATGTTAATGATGATTTCATCGGCTCATTCATTGTGTCTGTTGCATATTTTAGAGCTGCCACTCCGTGATGTAAAAGCCCATCTCGAGGCCTTTTCTCTTGTAGTGTAGGTGCACTGACATGATAAAAGCTTTTAAGAAATACACACATAGACGGTGCCTGAACATCTTACCCACACAAGTAGTCGATACATGTAAATAAACCACAAACTATTTCTCTGTCTCGGCGTTGAACAGCCATTTCCACGTCGGTTTGAGCGCTCACACGGAAATGTACCAATTAAACAGCAAGATGTCGTCTCATACACATGGAAGATGGACTACATTTTGTCTAACTGACAGACTCACAGACTGAGGGGGCTGGCAAGGTGGGAGTCGGGGTCAGCAGTGGAGCATGCGGGCCTGTGTCTCGATCCAGAATGGCGTGACTGCATTTCAGGTTATGATGCTGCACGTTTCAGGAATGTGTATAAATACTGTATGTCGGTAGTTTGCAATAAGGAGCTTCATTCTGTGTTTTTATTACAGTCCAAACTCGCTTAGACACTAAAATCCCAGTTATGTGTTTTCTTTGATGTAGACATCATATCCTGGTTTCAGAAACCTGGATAAGATCCCATCCTCTTATAACTAATACGCTAGCTGGAGTACTGCAGGGAAACTTAGATTCTGCAGCATGTGAACACTGTATCCATCTTCCTAATTAGTCTGCCATGTACGAATGTTTCCTCAACTTGAGACAAGTTTGAGAATCCACGTGGCCTTAATAACACCCTGGATTCTGAGCTCAGCCCGAAGTCTGACCATAAGGAGGAGGAGACTCGCATCCTTATTGTGGAGGGCTTCCTGATTTACACCTACCTACCACGACCTGTGATTGAGTTTATTGTCGTCCCATATGAAGGAGGCAAAACGAGGAGCTGCCCTAGGAACTAGTGGGTGCCAACCCCCCGGCCTGTTTCATGGTCACATCTGGCCCACGTATTTGAAACACTTTCTAATGAGAAAGTAAAGGTACAACAAGAAAGTCCGAAACCCTAATGCAGAGGATAAACTGGTGTTGCTCTCATCCTTTATTGCTGCTGATACGATGGAGAAGCCAAAACCAAAATGCAGCAGACTCCTGGCAGCCAAGAACAAAAATAGTTTAATTCTTAAATGCTGAAAGATCTCAGTCGGTACAGAAATGAGAGTGGCTGGATGTGGAGGAGTTTGCTCCTCTATTGCTGAAACTATATAAAACGATATCAGTAACCAGGTTTCTCATGTTACATATAAATGTAATATCCCACATATGATCAATAAGTCTTAAACCAGGGTATTTGTGTCTATATAATTGTGTAACTAATCTGATCTCTCTGCACAGTTCAGGCCAGCTGACCTTCAAAACAAAAGCCACCAACAGGATCTACACAGAAACATGCATAGAATAGTTCGTACTGCTTCTTCTGGCAATAAGCCACTTAGCAGTGGACGTTTGAGGTATGTGAATACAAGTAAAATCACAGCAAGAACATGACTTCCCTGTAGGAGCGAGACAATTAGTTAAGTGGATGGTAAGGATCCAGCTAACACTAATTTTGATTAATATTTTATCAGCTGCCAAACATACAGAAAGGAAATGACTCAAAAACATAACAATGGGAATAATTAGACAGTTTCATTAGAATTTGCATCTGGCACAGATACAGTTTCCCTTTTCCCCGACCAGGCATATTACTCTCTTTAGAGGATAGAGAAGGAGATGATTACATATCATATAGTAGTCCTTAAAGTGCACATTAGAAATACATGACTAAATCTGCTAAACCTTTCATTTGTTTTTCTTAGCAAATGCATTCTCTCAAACAGTGTCTGCAGGTAAATTAAGAATAAGAAAGGAATCAAACGTAAGAATTAACATATTATTTGTTTGGTTTGAGATGATGCAATAATTATTTCTGATAATGGATGCGCACCAAAAACAACACAACTAAGACTTAGCTTTATTGTTTATGTGGTGTTGTGACAGTGGTGTTTAGTCACTATCACAATTGGCCTTTAAAAATAAATAATAATTTCAAAGCCAGAAGTGACATTTCTCTGTTGGTTCATCTGGCAGGTTGACCTGTGAAGCAGCTCAGGTGGAACCTTACCAGTGCAGATGCTTCATGGGCTATATATTAAAAATGTAATTTGGAAAAGAAAATGACTCCATGTTCCTGTGACACATCACAGAGACTCTCAATGTATTCAGCGCCGCCTGGTGCTTTCAGTGCGTCCTTTTGTGTGAGGTCTACCGTGAAGAGGATCCGTCGTGCCTCAGCCTAGACTCACAAAAGAAAATGGAGCACCAGCACCGAACTTAGACGTGCTGGAAGGTGTTTTGGTGAAGAAAAGCCTCCTGTTGTACCCGCCTTGGCTGCCATGCTTTTCATTCCCACTCTGAGAAAAATGGAGACGGGGCAGGGACGCAATGAATAGTCGGATAACCTTCAGCGGGGCAAATGCTAATGTGAAATACTTTGAGGCTGGACAGCCGGGTCACATGAATCTCACCCACGTGGTTAATAGGAGTGACGGGAATGGGTTGACAAACTGCATGCAGCTGTTTGTTGTCCAGGTCAACTTTTTACAGGTGGTCAGGGAATACAGAGAGACAGGAGGCAAGATTTCTGGATGAGGAGAGGTGGATGCTAAAAACACCCTTTCACATGGGTACTTTAAGTGCGAGGAAGTTGATGCCAGAAAAACTTGTCAGAGAATTCTTTGTGACCTAATTGTTTGCATTTAATAATTTCCTCTAATTAGGACCATTGTTGCCTCTGGCAAATTGGATAGGAAAATCAATTTGAGCAATCATTTTTACAGCTTTTATGGCTTGTTTTGTCTCATAGGTGTCAGTGCAGAAAAGTGGAGTCACTAATTACTGTTGTGTGCGATGTGTAGGCAGCTCAGTGTGTTTGTCTATGCTATTTTAGATTAATTGTTGTGACTGTCTGTACATGTGCTTTCACAGTGCATCTCTATAATTATGGTTCTCTAAAGAGTTTTGTTGTTTTGAGAAAACAATTAAAGGATACGAGAAACAGAAATCACAAAAAATAAACAGCATTGTCTATCATTTGTATTTATTATACTATAGGTGCAGAGCAGTAACAAGCAGTATGCTTTTCTCTGAAAATGAAATTACCTCAACTTTAACCCCTACTCAGTAGTAGACTGTCACAGCACTGCACTTGATAGATTCCTGTGTCATGGGGATTTAAGGAAAGGTGAGTAGAAATGAAGCATTAAGGTAGCATGTTTAAGCAGTTATATTACGTGAGAATGAATAAGTTAACATTTCCTGCCTCTAAATGACAAATTATTCAAGATAGTCTTCTGGTTGAAATCTACTGTATGTACCTTTGTCAGTGAAAATGTTGGTGCCCGCCCCCCCTTTTCACCTCTGCATCCCTTCCCTAAGGGGATCGCAGGAAGCACGGACGGGATTGTTCACATTTGAGTTCACATCCCAGCCCTAGCCTGAAGATCTGGGATCTGAACTCACCCTATAGCTCCTGGTTCTTGATTGTAGCTGCGCTGAGGCCAGAGGCACGCTGGCAGCCATGCTGGGCTGGGGACTGGTCCCTTCCTCATCTGATGGGGAACCCTGTAGGTGAAACACCTACTAAGGTTGAGTTGGATGACTCTCACAGGGTGACAAAACAAAAGAGTAAAAAAAAAACACCCACTGGTTGTAAATCTACATACTATATACTATTCTGGTAAAATACTTAGGTGAATGAGTTGGTGTTGGGAAATGTAGTTTAGACTTATTTGTGAGATTGCTGATGCATGAGTTATACCAGCATTAGATTCAACAAATGGCAGGCTGCCTTTGCTCTGCAAGCAGCTGCTTTGTGTTGAATGAATGTCCAATACCACTTGCACGACAATGACTGCATACTCTACTTACATGGGACATAATGACTGACTTATTGCATGATGGGATTTTCAGCATAATGAAACTGGATAATTAACCAAGTGTTGGTTGATGCCAAACTACGCATACCTACATCAATTCTTCATTTACACTTCAGCATCCCAGACACTCTAAGCTGACCACATCTCTCCTGTCATCATTCTGAGATGCTGTGTCGCTGTATTTCTCCTCCATCATCTGCTGCTGAATATAAATGCTAACGTCTGCACGATGTAGCATGATCACGGAAAAGGAAATGCCAGTGAAGCCCACACCAAAGGTTAAACTGTCAATGTCTCTAAACAGGGGCCTGTATACCAGATACTGACACCCTTTGATTTTCTTGGCCACTGCAGGGTTCTGAAGCTTTCATGTCCTCACTGAAGAGACGCAGCCTTCACACAGGATGTGGACAAAGACATTAGAGTTACTTGTGGTCTTAGACAGGAGAGGAGATCATCCTGCACCACAGATTTCCTCTTTCCTTATATCTGTCATGTCATTTTCACTGAGATAACCAATAAGGACAAATAGATGTTTTTTTTCTCCTGCAAGTACGAAGAAATGTCCTTCCCTCTTTAGGCCCTCCAGTCAAGGTTAGCATGAGGCTGAGCTGCACTATTGATGGATTTGATCTTACATCAAACTGCGAGGCTTGTGCACTCACAGCAGCCCTTGCAAAATCTGTGGGCTTGCATCCCAACGCAGGACTGAGCTTGATGCTGTCTGACATATGTTTACAATGGGCTGCTCCAACACACAGCTTATTAACAGCAACACTATGTCGCTGACATGCCAAAACAATTATTTTCAGTATCAGTTTCTTGTTTATTATTTTTGTGATTGATCGACTAATGATTTTAATTGAAAACATAACATACAAAATGCCCATCAAAATTTTCCAGCGCTCTAGGTAACATCTTCAAATGACTTGTTTTGTCTAAACACATTCAGTGTAAAACACAGAAAAGCAGCAATCTGACTGGTTGTAAACAGACATATCTGACATCTCCGCTTGATTAATGCCCTACATGATTAATTGCATATCTAAATTGTTCTTGATTCATTTTCATGTCAGTTATATCAGTTAATCAGCTAATAACATAATGGTCCCTATTAAACAACAACAACAATGGGAAACCAGAATGCTGAGACTCGCCGCTCATCTATCTGAATGTACTAGTGGCAGATACAAAATGAAAAGCAACTAAAGAGGTTTAACATTAACAAATGATGGGTAATGTCTAGCCACTGTTTTTTTTTCCCCCTTCCATTTATTTTGGGGGGTTTTGTGTGATTTTTCAAAAATTACATTTCTACAGATAAACTGCAGCAGACTGATTAATAATGATGCGTCTAATGAAACACTTAACCCCCTGCCTGCTACAATTTGTTTCAGTGACATGACATGACATGCTAATATTCACAGGTGCGACATGTTCCAAACATCTCCCAGTAGAGAACTCTTTGCTTTGCCTTGAAGTCATTATGCATACCAAACTGAAAAAGGAAATAAAACATCCTACCAGAGTGCAAAACATTCAGCTGAAGCCTTGCAGGGCAGGAAAAGAGAACTAGACAGCAAGACATACAGTGTTTCCTCATACTGGTGACTAACGTAGTCAGGCTGTGATTTTTACATAAAGAACAATTTACGTCAGATTCACTTACATTTGTTGGATTAATTGGGAATTGTTAAACCCCAAATGAAAGGCAGCCCAGGTTCATGTTCATCTGATACATATATATAGTAGTCAGCCTTTCCATTTTTATTATTTAACCATAATTATTATCTTTCCTTTAAAACTGCACTAGTCAATATTTTTGTGTTAATACTGGATCAAAGAAATATGTGTAATGTGAAAGGGGTTTCTTGAAGGGACACGCCTACAGATAATTATCACAGACAACAGTTCCCCTCAGCTCTATGGACCATTTTAGCATCTTTCAGCTTATTGTTTTGGTTTTAGGGCCCACAATGTTAACGTTTTGGGTGACTGTCAATGCTCTCGTCAACCTCATCTCAAGCCGCATCAGACAGCAGTTTATAGCGTTTATAGCGAACAGTATACGGAAACAGTTAGCAACTAGCTGGTGGATAAGTAGCTAAACAGCCAGATGTTGGCAGAGACCAAAAACAGAGCTAAAAGAGAGTGAATATATGACTTACATTCATCAAGCAGCTAGAAACCCAACTCAAAATGAATGCTAATGTTGCTCTGTGGCTGCTGGATGTGTAAATAGGCAACTAATTGCTAACATTTTTCTCCATAACGACTTCACAAGGTGATAATATGTCATGGTTGTGTTTACAGCTTCTTCTACCACCTCCAAGTGGCAAAAAAGAAAGAAAAGAAAAGAAAGCAATTAACACTGCTTTAATGGAATGGTTTTAGTCCAAAGACCTTAAACATGCCATAATGACTTGCTGCTCATATATTGTCGCAGTATCCAATTGCAAAATGGCTGCTTGAATTTTTTTGCTGATCTGAATAAAATTGACTTTTTATCTGATGCTACTGTCTGATAATTTTTTAATCCAGTAGGTTTTTTCTGCAAAGCATTTTAAAGCATTTTAGTGATAAATAGTTGCAACGCTTTCAGCCTTTTATTCTGTTCTATCGTTGTGACCATGTTTAATAGCTCAGAAGAAAAGATTTTGTCAAAGCTCTAAAATGGTTGAAGACATGTGTGACTTAGATGACTCCTGAATGTAACATTGCATGTTTCATTTGTTTCTTATTTGGGTTGACACGTTGTTTGATATGCGAAATCTCTATATGCACTCTGCCACTGACAGTGCCAGTTAATCTTGAAGATGCTTTTTAAAGAGCATAAAGTATTGAAGTATTCATTTAGTTCTCAAGTGCCTATTGTTTCAAGTCGGCTGCACAAAATACACGATTGAGAAGTGATTGAGCAGTCTTCTTCACTGACATACATCACCATAAATCTTGTGCATGCAATTGTGCATCCAATTTTTTTAACTGGAAAGTGGTCGCTGTTGTATTAGATATGAAAAACAACCGAGAGGCTCCAAGCTAACTTCAGTCCTTAATACTCTTGATTCAAATCACTACAGTAGATCCAAAACATAATGAAGTTTAACATTGGAGGTTTATAGCGTGTGGCTGACAACTATAATGGGTGCACTAATCCTAACTGGTTATTGATATACTTGCACAGACAGCAACAAGTGCTGTGATCAACCATAGAAGCTATACTGTTATTTAGGCCGCATTGTGTCATAGTACATCTCAATCACTTACAGCCCCAATCCACTTGTGAGGAATCTGAATGAGGAGGTTTTCTCATGGGCAGCAACAGTTTAAACACAGACTGCAGTTGTCATGCTCATAGAAGTGTCATTTCAAATTAGGCAGTACTGTCATGCTCTGTAACAACTGCTGAGACACTGGTCTGGTGGGTAAAAACAGTGAGACACGGGGAAACTGAATCTGCCAGCAATGACTCAGTGTTCACAAATCAAAGCATTAAAATACTGGGGGGAGGGGAGGGGAGTGACGTCACTCTGTGACATCACTCTGGGAGGCAGCCATCTTTGTGCCCTTGTGCCAATAAACACATTTGAATGATACTTTTACAGTATGCATGCTTTCCGATATATATACTCAAAGGAATCCGAAAGCCTCACTAACCCAAACCCTAACAACCCCTCCAGCAACATGTCACGGCTGCTGTCGTTGCCGTATTTTGCCATTTTTAAACAATAAATATCATCAACGTCGATTGCTGTCAACAGGTGGCAAGACCAAAAGCAGCATGTGTTTGATCCACTGTTCTTAATGTTCCTAAACGCTGGTCTTCGTTCCCATGAGACATAGTGGAGTCCAATGCAAGTCTAATTAGGGGTGTTCATATTTAAAACAGCTGAGCAGCCCAGACAGACTGCCATGTAAGATGGCTGCTTGCAGACTTTTTGACTGTGGCCGACTGCATCAACCCTGCAAGATGGAACCAACTCATGAGCATCAGTTGGGCACTAAAGCCCTTAAAGTGGTTTAAATGTGATGTATAGTGTATAAACTATTCTACCTTTATACTGGAGGACAAGATCAAATGCAATGCCAGCAATTAGACTGGAAACGGGATCTTTAAAAACCATAAATGCTCCTGCTACTGTATGTAGATTAGAAATGCTGAAGACACGTTATGTTAAGTGCTAGACTTATGTCCTGACTTGGGCTGTTGCAAACCAAAACGACCCAGGTTGGATCTTAGAACCCAGATCTTACCTTGAATTCTTCCAGTATTTTATACGTTTTCCCCCGGTACTCGCAAAAGTTTTTAACCTCCTTGCACTCGGGGCAGCATCCGTTGTGCTCCACTTTGGTGCACTTGGGGTGCAGCTTCGGGCACTCGGGCTGGTCGCACACGGGCCCGTCCTCCGTGCACACGCACGGACAGTTCGAGTGTCCCGGGTAGAAGCGCTCCCCGAGTTTGTAGACGAAGCCGCTGTCATCCACGCACCCTTTCCCCCGGTAGTCGTCGAACACGATGCTGTCGCTGGCGGTCCGCTCCGCCTCGTCCGCGCCGTAATCCTCCGGGTTTCCCACCGAGGCCGGAGACGCGGCGCTCAGGGCCAGCAGGAGCACGAAGGCGGCCGAGGGGACGGGGCCCATCCTTCGCCGCGGCGTCGATATCCACATTCAACGAGACTGCGTGGCTGTCATCCCTAGGCTCCCGGTGTCCTCTCCGGGTCCGTCCTGCGCTTCGTTATCATCAGCATCAGCATCAGCATCATCATCACTTGAGGAAATGGGCTGCAGTGGGGGGGGGGATAAATACAAAACAACAGATGACATGATGGATGGAGACTCCACTGCTGTTGTGTTGCACATCCTCGAACCAGTGAACCTCACATTCCAAATACTTGTATTGCTTTTTTATGTATGTTTGCTCAGGCCTGTGTATGTTTTGTCCTACTGCTGCAACCAGGTGTCTCTATAGGAACCATTCAAGTGTCGTTAATTATCAGTCTGTGTCCACAGACAGCCGGGCTTCCCCGACGTAGCCTCGCTCATCGCCAGCCATTATTCCTGAAAGCAAACAAGAACCTTTGTTGACACGAGAGGCGTTCAGTGTGCGTGTGTGCGTGCGTGTGCGTGCGTGTAGTGTTCACACTCAAACCATCCTCTTTGTGCAACATCTCATCAATAGCTGAAAGTCCAGCAACAGAGGGCAAAGCTCACAGCATGACGTGGGTGGAGTGTGTGTTCTTCTCCACCTTCAATAAAACCCAACCTATTTGCACAAATCCAAACTCTGTGAGCGCGAGCAGAGACAACAGGTAGGCTGCCCGTATTGGTCTGTTTCAAATTCCCTCGGAGCCGATAAATATCCAAATGCCTGCTCAGACACTGGACTTGCAGTACGCTGGTGTTGCTAAATGAGCCGCGCAACATGCGAAATGTCCCGAATCGTGAATGCGCAACGATTTGACCCGAACCACAGAGCAGAATCCGGAATCCAGACCGTGTTAAGGCTGCGGCGGGGAAACTAACGTCGCCCCAGGATTTGGAATCAGTCGGTTTCAAAGTGCTGCGTGTGTTGACAGATCAAGTGAGACGCCAGCGGTAACAGGGACTGCGTGTCGAACGTCAGGGCAAACTCACCGCGTTGAAACTGCTCGATTTCCACTTAGTGCGAAGCCAGAGAGCCCAACACGCAGAGGGAAGATTCAGTCCGCCAGCCTAGTGGGAACTTCACTTTATCCACAGGGTCTTTATTCTCCCAGACTCCAGACAAGATCCTATAATCCTCCCTGTCGGTCGCGGTGGTGGCTTTAAAAGCAGTTAAACACCAGCCTTTTGGAGGTCTGCCCCCCCGGAGAAGACGATATCCACGTAAAAGTAGGTCTGCTACGAGATCATCCTCCTCGGAATCACCTTTTTGAGACAATATCACAGAGTCCGCGTCCGAAGGCAGGCGGTGCGGAGAGAGAGAGAGAGAGAGAGAGAGAGAGAGAGAGAGAGAGACCGAGAGGAAACGGCTGGAAAAATCCTCCACAGCTTCCCTGAGATTCCGGACTCAATGCAATATTCCCCAACGATGCAGGTGAATGTGAGGAAGCAGCAGTCTGTCTTGTTGCACGCGTGTGTGTGTGTGTGTGTGCGCGCGCGCGCGCGTGTGCGTGCATACATCCAGCGGTTGCATGAAAAATAAAAATCCACAAGGGCAGAAGTTTAGAGTATGAAGAAGAAAAAAAAAAATCAAACCAAACGGGATCGAAAAAGCCGGACAGTGTTTGATTCTCCGGTCGCGATCAGGGAGAGACTGAGGAGGAGGGAGCGCCCCGACTTTCAGCACCTCGGAGAGCGACTGTCTCCTGCGTCCTGCACTGAGCAGAGCAGAGCGCCCCCTGTCTCCCCCCCCCCCCCCTCTGTCACTCACAGGCACAGCAACGCTCACATCCCGCGATCCGAGGACAACTCCGGCTGCACGTCCTGAGCTGGTCCGGCAGGAGAACCAAGTCGAACGTCGACAGAAGTGCCCGCCTGTCAGAGGGGCTCCTGCAGGAGCAGCTGGCAGATTGAGGAGGTGGGCTAGATCTGTCAGAGGTGTGCGTGAGTGCCCTTTTTGTGTGTGTGTGTGTGTGTGTGTGTGTGTGTGTGCGTGTGTTTGTAAACGGGCGCGCCCGTCCGTGTGCACGCCCGTGTCGTTACGCGCCTGCGCCTGCGTGTCCGCGCGCGCGCCAGAGTGTCTTCACGCACGACCTGCGGCGTGTTTCCCTGAGTCACTCATTATTTGCAGCACAGTTTACAGAAAGCCATTTGTATTCCGCGCAGCAACGCAGACGGGAAGTGTGGCTCCGCAGCCCCTGCGCAACATGCGAACACAGCCGCGGCTTTGCAGAGCAGCATCAGCTTTGTTTTACAGATGGTTGCCCGCAGGGGGCCAGTGCCCGACTACATTCAGTCTGAGAACAGATGACTGAGTGAGGCCCCCCCAAAGACAGTCACTTAATTAGTTATCCCCATGAGGGATCATGCACGTCTTGGCCACGGCAACCTCACGGCCCGCTTTGTGCAAATATAACTAAGTGTTCATGGCCTTTTATGTGAGTAATGATTAAAACCTGCTATTTTATGGGTGCTGTTTTACTTGAAACAGCTGTCGGTCCCCAAGGTAACTCAGTCGAAAAACCCATTTGTACAAAGTATCATAAGTGGTGTAGTTGCATCTGCTGTATGCTTGACCCATCAGGTCAGATCCAACTGAAACAGCCTAATTAACAAAATCCATTCACACATTGGGTCAAGGCATAAATACTGGGTATTTTTGGCATCATTTTCTACCTGACTGAAAACTACTTTAAAAAGATTTATATGGCTCTCTGTGTGCAGAGTCATGTACACAGATCAATATTCAGAACATCCTTGCAGCATAGGTATGGTGTCAGGCATGAACTCTGACTTGACAATTGACATCATCTCAGTACATATGATGTAAAAAACAAAAAGAGAACAAAAAGAGGAGGGGTTGCATCAACTGATGAGGTGAAGAGGGTTAAAAGCCCACCATCCCACGTTCCCTTATTAACTCCCCTAATGACAGAGTAGGAGATGGACGTAAGGAGAAGCAGACACTTTAGATGCTTTAAATGTTAGACACAGCTGGGATTGTGCAAAAAGGGGCTGCAGCTCAACACTAAGAAGATATCCTAAATATATCAAGTGTATGCTCATTAATGCATGGGCACATCCTGGGCCCCTCTTCTCTTCTGAATATGATTCTGGGCAGAAAACAGCAAGCCTGCTCTCTGGTAACATTTGTTGAGTAAATTTAGCATCAAGCTCAGGCTCGATGACATTCAACCTCCATAACTAACACTCTATCGAAAGAGCAATGTGTTATCCAGCTCCCTGTCAGCTACACTCCGCTAATTATATTCCTAATCCCAGAAAGGCTAGGAAAATGTGAATCATAATAAGTATTTGATCTCTATAATTAGACTAAATATACAGCATATAACATCTAAGTGCAGTGCTAAGTCACTCAGGTTGCGAGACAGTGCAGCCAGTGCCATTGACAGGGATCATGCGGGGGTTAGTTATCTCTAAAAGGTGGCAGGTGTTTGAAATGCAGATGCCGGCAAAGCTGCAATCGCAAAAAAACCTGTGGCAAGCGGGGGTTTGTCAAACTCCTGGTAACACGCGCAAAGTGCATAATTACTGTGTCAGCTGAAACATTTAGCAGCAAACACAGGAGGGCAAACCGAGGTTGCACTGTTCACTTTTCTCCTCGGCTGAATACAGAAAGGAGGAAGGTACTGTATGTTTCCATCACACTTCCATATGGTGTTCGCATTTCTCTTAATCGCCTCTAATGTTGGCTGCTGTTTTCATCATTTCAAATCTGCATTTGGTTCGTGTGGGCTTCATTTCCCACCTCACTCTAACAAGACTGGGATTCTCTTTCTGACTTCATTTCGACTTCAAATCCAAGTGGATGTGTTTGGTGTCAGATTATGAAGCTCTCATTGACGCACCTCGTGGTTTCTAAAGGCCGGTCTTTCTCCCATTGCATGCCTTTCTCAGACATCCATGTTTGGCAGATAAAAATATGCATTTCCCAGCCTGTACTACCCTGCCTGTTTCACTATTCAAACCCCCCCACATCTCTTCCCTGTCTCTCTGTACCGAAACATCTTGGCCTTTGACCTAGTTGCAAAGACAAGGACTTATACTTATGGTTCGTAAAGCCTCTCATCGTCCTACTACTTCTCACACCACTCTCCGCAATGGAGCCAGAACAGGTATATACTGTATATCATTTATTAAATCTGACATTGCACTTGGGTAAATGTTGGATCCTAATGTGAGCTGTGTTGTCTACTGCAGCACGCCATGGTCCATTAGGCCTTCACTCTGGCTCACGAAAAACATGGGGTGAATGATTCAAAACAACACTGGTACTGAGAAATGTACTAGAGCAACCGCCTCTATTAACAGACTACCCGTGTGGACAGTGAAGGAGTCTTGTTGGTGGTGCTTTCATATGACATTTTCCTGAGCCCACTAACGGAGGTATTTACATCTCAGTTGTGTTTCATGTGAGACAAACAATTCCCAGCCCACAGGACTGGGTTCCAATTCAATCAGCTAATGGAAATGGAGCTCTTCATCCCCCAGCCTCCTGCCTTCTACCACCTCCGTTTTCCTGCAGCAACACATTCACTGCGGCAGACTCTGTACCAAATGTTATAATGGTTTAGCCATTAGGGCTACATTTATAGCCTGCTAGCAGGTCTTGGGCATTATATTCGGTCACGGCTATTCACGCTAACTTATTCAGCTGAATGCCAGAGAGGGAGAAAGCAGAGTGAGCTGAAGCAAGTGAGAGAGAGAGCAGAAAGAGAAGGAACAGATAGTAGGAGGGGAGGTGGGCCTCAGGCGGATCAAGACTTTTGTGTTAGTGAAGCATACATTTCCCCTCTTCCATGGAAATAGGGTTATGCTTAATAAAGCGGGGGCTTTTGCTAGTGTCTCCAGCAGTGAAATTCACGTTTAATAACGCAGTTACATTTAAATTAACACTAGTTGTACAATTTTACTGTGACAAATTTAATCCTTGGCTTGAGCTCCTGCAATCCCCTGCTGATTTGACTGCATAACAATGGGAATTCATGTCTCTCTGATCCACACACTACTTAAAAAAGGTCTTGCAGATTGTGCTTTGAGTCACTAAAGTAATTTAGTCATCTTGTTATGATAAATGTATTATCAATTAAATGATCTTGATTCCATAGACACTTTGATAGCACTTTATTACAGCCCACTTCGTACAGCGTAATTCTTCCCAATTTACAGTGTAATTGTTTGTACTTCCAGTGTACCAGTACGGTGCATATCGATACATACATGTAGGAATAAGGGAACAAGATGTTAAGTTAGGGAACAAGGGGGTAACACAATTTCAGAAGACTTTTTATCTATATCCCCCTATTACCCAGTAGTTAGACATAAAACACACATTTGAATTTTCCACTCATGTAAACATAAAATAGATACAGAAAATACAATATGATACTGTCAGACAGTGAGGGATAAGATGATTTTGTTACATCCCCTGGATTTTGTCTGTGTTCCTGTTTTATTTTGAAATCCTTCCTGTCTGTTCAGTTCCTGCCCACATGTGTCATTGATTAGCCACACCTGTTCTCTAATGTTCACCTGCCCCCGATTTCCTCGTTAGTTCCTTGTCTATATATAGTGGTTCCTTTCCTTTGTCCTTTGTTCTTTGTTGATTCATTCTGTTTGTACCCCTGATTTGTCACTGTTGTACTGCTTAGTACAACGCAGTGTTTAGTTTCTGTGTTCCTCGTGCTTCTGTCTCTGAACTTGGATTTACCTGTTGCCTGTCTTCCTGCATTACTTGCATGTGAGCGCATTTACCACAAAAAAACCTCTGAACTGCTCGCTGTCTGCACTTGGGCCCTATCCCTGCCTCTGATACTTTGCGCACCCATGGCAGATTTTAACAACCTTAAAGCCACATAATGGGGAAACTGTTAGGTTGTTAAGGAAAAGTACAAAATGCTGTAATAAATTCAAACGGGTAGATTTTTGTAGTCCTTGTGCTGTCTGGATTGTATGCCTAAGTGTTTCCATTCAAGCCTGCCTTCCAGAGAATACAACTCATAGCCCCACTCTGTTTCTCCCCATCCACTTTCCCCTGTGGTCCTATAAACCACATCCTGTATTACATGGCACACTGATTCAGACATTCAAATAGTCCTTCTAAAGCAAGTTTGAAAGAGATTCACTGGCTTGTTGGGATGAATCTGCTTGGTGGCAACGGTGAATGGGGAAGAAACCCATGCCCTGGTCTCAGTTTGCTGGTGGATCGTGGGTCTCCCTGTGATACTTATTATCCCGGCTGTGGGTAACGGTGCCCCTGAGGGTGCTGGCATTTTCCACCGGGTTATAATAAGAGCTCTCTTCTCCTCCCATAGGGGACCTGCAAAGACTCTCTGATTCGCTTTCTCCAAAGGCTGATGATGCTTCAGCAGCTCCAGGGAGGCACTGAGACTGTGTCGCTGTGGTTGGTTGCCTCTTAATGACTCTGCTGCTTTAGACATGCAAATAGACTTGAAGTGGAGAGAAGGGCTGGAAGGACAATTTGGCATATGAATCAAATGCATTTTACTGGATTTACAGTGTAATATGTGTTTGAATGAAGGATTTTTTGAATACCAATAACAACAACAGAATAGAAATTCATTGAAAACTGATGTCATAATGCCGTTTTGAAATCAAGACATAAAGGACAATCAACGTTTGGCATTCACGTATTTGTTGAGAGTTAGATGAGTAGATCAATATCACTCTCATATTCTAGTCTGTTAATAACAGAGCTACAAAGACTGAACAAATATGCCTACCAACTCTAAAGCTCACTAATCAACGGGCCAGCCACTCCACCCGCATGGATTCTTTATGCTACGCTAAGCTTCCTAGCTGTACTTTAGCATCATCTAACTCGTGGCAAGAACACAATTAAGTTTATTTCCCAAAATGTCAAACTACTCCTTTAAAGCAAAACTATGTAACTGCGGCCACAAGCGGCATTTACAGGATAGTGGTAAATGTTATGATGTGTAACAGCAGCATAAGCAGAGAAAAGTCAAAGTCAGTGAACTGACTCAGAAAAGCCAGTTGCACTTCAATATCTATCTAAAGTTGGTCAAGTTAGCCACCATAAGCTATTTACCAGACCAAGCAGGAATAGCAACAAGAACCCCTGAGTGTGGTGAATTGAGCATGGGTACAGCATGTTTTGTTGCTTATGAATTCAACATTTCATTTGTAAGAGAGATAATGTGTTATTTCTTCTTTAAAAAGTGACATAGTCTCAGTTTAATATGAGACGAAACAAGACAAAATGTAGAGCATACATAAATGGTTTTACTATGTTTTAGATCCTTGCTGCTCAAGCTCATGTTTGACCTCACAATGCTGCTACAAAACAGGTCACGGAATATATATAATACCAGTCGCTGTTATTTGTTCTGGAGCAAATTGTTGGGCAGACCAACCGTAGGTTTGGGAATAAATCACTGACTTTATATTCCAGCATTCAGAATTCAGTGTGGTGGTTCTCACTTGTTTGTTGTGTAAATTACACCAGAATGAAAAAGCATCACTTTCGTCCTAGTTCTCTCCTGCACGCTGCTATTTGTTCCACTCCTTAGAGAACACTTGGCCACATAACAACACGAGGATCCAGGAGGAGGCACTAGGGGGGTATAATGCCTCCCAGAATTTGGCAGCCAATTAGACTGATTATCACTACATACATCGGCTGTCAAAGGGCGTCAGTCATGAGTGTAATGTATTGAACGGTAATCATCTACAATTACAGTAACCCCTGGGGATGTGGACTAGTGAATTGTGGCCTTTGCCATCTTAAGCAGAATTCTCATTGCCAGGGTATGATTAAATATATTTGTATTATTCTTTTTTATTGCACTTACATGTTTCATTAACCACCAGTGTTATAAGCCAACAATATTAGTGCCTCCAAATGACAACTTTGGCGAAGACCTTTGAATGGAAGACTGAATGGGGTACCTTTAATTTCGGTGACCACACTGATACTAGAATTTGATACGGACAAATCGGCAGAGAACCAACAGTGAATCAGCTGTAGCCTTCTCATCCTGTATTATCATTGTTGAGGCGTGTCTTCACATGCTGTGAAAATCTGTCTTGTGCAGTCGAGGTTGAAATAGCTGATCATTGACATGCAGTCCTTACAGGGACTGTAAGATATGCTGTGTGATAATGTTGTGCTTGAATAGAGAGAGTTGAACAAATGGAAATGGGTTCTACATACTAAGTGCACCGGCTGACCCTCGTTAAAGCCAACAAAAGCCGAGAAGGAGAACACCGAGATGCTGCTGCTGTGGCAACAAAGCAGCATGTAAAACAAATACAAATAAAAACTCATCAACAGAATACACTGAAAGCAAAAAGCAAAAACATTAAATGTGAGGTCTACACGTACTTATTTGTATTTTGACCTGATTTTTGGTTGGAATCTCAATGCATGTCCCCTATTAATACATTAACAATCACCAGATACCTCTCAGTAAAGCGTGCTTTTTCTTTGACTGATGTAATTATAATACATAATAAAGAATAACAAAGAATGAATGAGTCACACTGTGTGGTGTATCGTTTCGAACAAGTATTGCATGTTTTGCTTTAATCCAATGCATACCATATGTGAGTGTTAGTAACCTCTTGCAAGTCAACATGAGTCCTCTAATAAGATGACAGCATTGGACGTGCTTTCTGCTAGTTGACCAATACTGCAAAAACAGAAGTGGTTGGCCAAAGTGGTTGCATATAGACTATTTCCTAGCAGTGTAAAATACAAAGTCAATCTGTTATGATGAACCAGGTTATGGTTTAAATACAATCTACATTGATTTGAAAAACAGGGACTATTTTTAATCGATGAATGTTGCATTAAAAAAACAGGCTTGTGCTGACCTCCACTAAAGACCATAACGTTTGCTGGTTACACATTATTCACAGAGGAACATTAGCTGCAGTCATCATGCTTAGTGGCTGCCCCTCTGCCTTTCATTCCAAGAATGAACCGACTTTGAACCAAATCTGACGGGAAAGGATGTGGACTTGCAATGCTGTTCGGATTTAAGTAAGTTATCTGCCGGTTTAGGGACTGGTAACGTATGCGCACTCCTCATGAAACACTTCAGGATAGTCTAATACTGTTAGATAGGTGAGCATATTTTCTGTTTTGCTTTTTTTCTGGTGCAAATAACACACAGACAAAAGAAACAGATGCAGATACACAGACTTGCTTCATTTGCTTCATATCTTCATTAAGTCCCTATGTCCTAGGCGATTCCAAACTTTGCATTAAAATCTTAAAACACCCACCTACAGGTGACGAAATTGTCATATGTGATTTACCCCTGTCTCTGTATGCCTTACTTCAAGATGTGTAATGTCAATGTACTCATCAGTTGTTATGAATGCTTCTCCTTTCCAAGATGGCAGGCGACAATTCCTCACCGTAATGTGTGATATTAGTCTAATAGCGTGCGGTGGATGTGAACAGCTGGTTGTTCCTTGTTGGGCTGATAATTAGCCAGAAGCATACAGAAGAGTTACTGCACATGTCCCCTCTCCATCCTCCAAAACCCTGCTGCTCAGAGACTGTTTCTCAAGGGAGCGCTGGCTTCTAGCAGAATCAAAACCCTCACTGCAGGGATTTTCATCTCCTCTATATCTCATTCCGCTCACCCCCCCCCCCTCTTCATCAACTTCCTTTCTTCCATCAAACATCACTGATTCTGGGAGATGTAGAGGTGGGAATAGTTACCCACTGAGGTGCTGACATCACTGCTGCAGATGGCAGACTGTGGATTTGTGCGCTATACTAATAAGACCAGGTGTTCCACCGAAAGAGACACTGCATTCTAAATGAGCCTGCAAGTGAAGCAAACCCATTTAACTGTTAAGTGCGTGTAATGTGCAGCAATCCCCGCATCTGGAATGCTTTTAATATTCATGCCCTCCTCCATTTATGAAAGTACTTTCCAAACATACACGCCCACTGATTCCTGACTTGTTGACTAATTGTTCAGCGAGTAGAGTGATGACGAGAACTAGAGAGCAAACTGTGACAAATAGATTTTCCCCAGGCACAGCATTCTCTATCTACATAATAAACAAGGTCAACAGGCATCCTGATTCATCTGCTATTATACAAGTAGAGTTAAAGGTGGACTGGTCTCCCCTGCTATACTGTACATGTGCTGCCGTGACAGTGGCACAGTCTCAATATAGTCAATCAGTATAGTGTCAGTACATTTAAAAGTGTTGATTATTATGGTGTAAACTGTAGATTCATTCGTTCATTTCTTTTCATGTTTAACACTACGAGCTCAAGTCCAGCTTTCTTGTCCAGTGACCTCAGTTTTACAACATATATCAGTATTCTGCCCATATTATAAAATAATCTGGTCTCCCACTGTGTTTGCTGGAAGTCCACTGTAGTTATTTTTATAACGCTTACCTCTCATGTCAGACAAAACTTCCACTTACCACTGATTTTAGATAATAGCACCATTATAACCACTTAGCTGAGACTTGATGACTGAAGGTACTGTAGAGTGAGACTTCAAACCTTTTTAGAAGCCTATAGTGCTGTGGCCAATAACAGGACCCTTGAAACTTTGATTGTTGAACTACTACACACAGAAGAGGCTGAGTATCAGCCAATGGCTGGGGGTCAAAATTCCAAGATTTGGCTGTGCGTTTGTCCTTTATACAGTACCTTCCAGCATGACAAAATAAAGGAGTCCATTTAAATTCTTTAAAGACAAATCAAGGTCAGTGTCTCATTGTAAAGAGAACATGGTTATACTATGGTTATATTCTTTTTTTTAAAATGCTAATCTGCAATTGTTCTATTATTGCTGTTTTGTATTTGCAGCATTTGATAATGAGATTCACAGTGGATGCTTTTCAGGGCACATCACAGTGCGTCGCCATAATGCATACAATGATTAAACTAGTGATTAAGTGAAAATAAACAGCTGCACTTTTTTCAAACTTAGAATCAGGTGAGTGGAGTAAATAATTCCTAACATACTATTACAGAGAAGAGATTGAGTTTTTCAAAGTTGACATGGCCTTGACTTGTCACACAACCTAATCAAGGGCTAAAAATAATCTTCAGTGTGGAACAACCTTCTCTTCTATTGACTGACTGAGTACTTTTCTCCATCTGTGTCTCTCCATCTGAAAAATGAGAATTGACATCTAAGATTGACTAAGAGGTCAGACGGATTCTTTCTACTGCGTGGCCCCCTTATTTCAACGTGTTTTCTTATTCTATGCACACATCAATCTACCATGTTCATTGATAATCTGCTGTTTGGCTTTAATTGTATATATTTTATATATATATTTTTTTCTCATTAAAACAAGAAATCTTCTTTGTTATAATGAAACACACAGCGCATTTGTTTCGCGTGGTAAATCAATAAGCCACTTTAGTCTAGTCTTTGTTGTGATTTTACTGGTCAGCACTGGCCTACAAAGCCAATCCATTTTCATTCATTTAGTCATTGAGGTAAGACCAGAATTAGACATTTTGATTTATTTTCCCTCAAAAAATGTATTATGCCATAGAGAAGTAGGATTTCCATTATAAGAGCATTTGAAATGTGCATGTAAGCACTAAGCTAACTTACTGCAATAACTGCACTTCAGCTGTGCAACAGAATGTAGCTATCTTCTTAGAACTAACTAAAGCCAATGTACATTTCTTTTTACCCTGTAGCCGTTGGCTGTTACTGAAAAATATCAACCAACATCTTAATAAGCATACTACTTCACTTCCTTGACCTTGTACTCTGCTGTCCAGAGGGCACTGTGGGGACAGTCTGGTGCGTTCTTAGCGTTTTGGTTATGCACATTTAGAATCAATCCAGGAGACATATACTTACTACCAGGTTCCTGATTTTGCTAATTCAACAGCAACCATTCCTTATCATCCATATATTCATTCATTCATTCATTCATTCATTAACCAGACTGCTTATCCCGAAGGGTCGCAGGGGGGGGGGCTGAAGCCAATCCCAGCTAACATTGGGCGAGAGGCAGGGTCGCCAGTCGCCAGTCAATCACAGGGCAGACAAACAGACATTTAGGGGACGCACACACCACATTCATACACCGATGGGGACACAGTTGCCATGCTGGCCTCCACTCGGGGTTCAGTGTCTTGCCCAGGGACACTTCGACATGCGGACAGCGGGAACCACCAACCCTGGGGTTAATGGACGACCGCACTACCCCCTCAGCCACAGCCGCCCCCTATCGTCCATATATATTTTACAAAATACATGTTCCAGTTAGATTACCGCCAAACACAGAAACACAGATACCACTGATTGATGTCGTTTGCTCAACAAATGTTTGTGCACCCATTAATAGATTGGACACGGAGTAACATTTTTTCACTCGGCTGTACAATATGCTCCTAATGCTGTCTCCTGTGGCATGAATATTAATACCATGTGAGAGACACCTCTCAAATCAAGAATACTGGAAGTCCACCTTAAAATATATTTGATCTTTCTTTGTGGTTATCTGAGCTCGGAGGAATCTGCAAGACAGTCGAAGCTCCATCTGCCACAAAATGCTCGCAAATATCCCGAATAATCACTACCAGTACTATCAGAGAGCATGTGGTGTTTCTATCAGTCATAAACTGTATCACTCTTGGGAATTGGGATGCTGCTCTAAGATCACAAGAGCTGCAAATTTGAATTTCATTTTGGGGTAGACATCTGCTTTCATTTGCATCACAATCACCCTACAAATGAATTCTTAATTCCTATTTTGGCATTCCACAGCTCTTGTGTTTGTTCCGAATAATTTGATGCGGAGCCATTCACAGGTTTCTAATGTGAGGTCTGCCTGTGAATAGGGCCGGTCCAATGTTTTGAAGTCGGTTCAAATGAGTCTGCTATGTTATAAAAGCCAGACTGGCTGCGTAATTATTCACAACTGCATCACGTCAATGACATAAAGCGGTTAGTGCTCCTTCTACACACGTGGACACAATTGTTGGTACCCTTCTGTTAAAGAAGGAAAAACCCACAATGGTCACTGAAGTAACTTGAAACTGACAAAAGTAGTAATAAACACAACGAGAGGATGGGCTCCTCCTCGGTCCCTTAATGACAGACTGGCTGCTTTATTGCTGCTTTTATTATCAACAACCTTCTTTGGGACATGGCCCATTCTGCGTGAAGTGAATGCAGTTCAGTTGAAAGGCTATTTATTAAACAAATTTGATGCCAAGTTGCCCAATTGGAAGGATTACAGAAATTGTTTGTTGATGGAAGCCAACCAAGAGCAAGTACAGACAAGATAGAAAAATGCAGATGTTTCGCATTAATATGTAGAAGCTCGTTGGCACTGATCCCATCCGTGAAATCAATCTATTGTGTAAAATGCAGACAATTCAGGAGGTTCCTGAGAGATAGACAGGGTGTGAGGGACTGAGCAGGAAGGCATGAGGACATGGGTGTAATTTAGAAAACTGGGTTTTTATTTACCCAAAAGTTATTTAACAGTTTACAAAAATAAACAATAATTCTGGGCCCGTAAAAAGCGGTCAGCTAAACAGAACTAAACAAAGAAATTCACAAACCAATGTGTAAAATAACTGACCTAACTTAACAAAGAACACAGGGGAACATACATACTGGGTCATCAGTCCAGTGATGGCACACAGGAGGAATTACACAAACAATTAAAACTAATTAACTTAAAAAACTTTACAATCTGGCCAGCCCTTAACTTAAACAAACATTTACTAAACATAGCAACATTGTATCAAAAGTGCTACTGCAAACAACTTATATTTCCCCAAATAATAATTTAAAAATGTCTAATCTCCCCCCTGGGATGGCAGGTAGTTGGCCCAGTCCTGATTGGCCACTCCTCCATAAAATGCCACCATTTCCTGGCGCTCTCTTTGTTTGGTCCTCACCGACAACTTCAGCAGCCGGCAAAACAACCAAGAATTAACCAACTCAATATAACTTAATGTTGTTGATAATCAAAAGCTAAATGTGTTCAAATGAATATCAACAAATGAAGATAAAGCATGAGGGTGAGGTGGTGGTTATTGTTTTTATCTGTAAAATATGATTAATAGAAATGTAACAAATCTAACTAACGTGTGACAGGGTATGGGGTTACCATAGCTTGGTATGTTGTGTGGATGCGGCCATCACACAGGGCGTTGACTCTGGCATCAGCAAGGTAATAAAAGAGGGAACCAGTATAAAGTGTTAGGCTAACGGTGCAAAGGCAGCAAAAAGGAGTAGCAGATAGGATGGACAGGGTCTTGCATGATCTCTGACGCACATGGCCAGGCAGAACAAAAAAAACACACAGCTAAAGTACCAGCTAATGTGTTAACACTATATAATTCTGATGTCTCTTTGAGGGTCACGAATTGTTAAATATCTTGGTATCCATACCCATATAACTGCAGAAGGGACTCAGTGTGAGGAAATTCAATGACTATACTATTTTGCATAATGCTTTTTATTGTTTATCAATATATACGGGCTTCAGGTACGTTCTTGCTATAGACTTCAATTGAAAAGAAATTTCAATTTTTTTTTTAATTTGAAAGAGCTCACAGATTTTTTTCTATCCTTTATTTTGTGAATAGAATTTTTTTTAAAACCCTACCTTTTTTCAGATTGCAGGGTGAGTAAAATGCATTCAGTTCATGGCAACATTTAGATTAATCATTCATGTTGCACTGTCGCCTAGTGCTTGCTCATGGTGGGAATTGTTGGGTCTATGTAAACAACACTGAAAAGAGCACACTGTAGACCTGCTCTATATGGAAAGCGTCCTGAGATATCTTCTGTTATGATTTGGCATTATATAAATGAAATGGAATTGATATGTTCTTTCTAAGAAAAGTAATAGGAAGAGATCACATGCAGCCATGGAGTGTCCTGGTGATCTAATGGTCTAAGACACAAACCACGTAGCCCCAATGTCCTCATTTTGAACCCGACCAGGAAACTTGGTTGCATGTCATCCACCCCCCTCTCTCCTCATGCTTCCTCTACGCTGTGCACTGTCAAATTAAAATATAACTGTCTGGGGAAAAAAACATGTAATCCATATGAATGCAATGTCGATTAAAATGACAGCAGGAATAATGAGCTGCTGTGGCTCAGGAGGCAGTGAGTCGTCCTCTTTCAAGATTGGCTGGTCCTTGGGCAAGACACTGAGCCCCAAATTGCTCCTTGCTCAGGCCAGCACCGTGTGTGTG
This sequence comes from Gadopsis marmoratus, assembly GCA_036023855.1. Lineage (NCBI taxonomy): Eukaryota > Metazoa > Chordata > Actinopteri > Centrarchiformes > Percichthyidae > Gadopsis > Gadopsis marmoratus. Next base: position 11,046 of record JAVQJF010061818.1, on the reverse strand, counting down.
TGTGTGTCACCTGAAATGTGTGGTTTTTAGTTTTTTCCCTCCAAACATCACTTTAAATGTTCCAGAATATTGTTCCTGTGCAGAAAGGCCTGAAACCTTCTGTCTAGACTAGAGATTTAAATGTTCCTCCTGAGCCTCTATAAGTCCCATGTCATATTTGTTGGTGATGAGACTATTGCCTATGACGATTTTAAGATTTTGCATATTATGCAATAGGTATTGCACACTTAAATGTGTTTATTGAGCTGTAAACTAAATGACTGTACTTTGATGAAACGCATCAATGCCGCTGTTAATTTTGACATTTCTTGCCAAATTATCATTGGTTGAAAATGTCTCAACATGCCTGAACCTGTGAGGCCAATGCTGGCATGGAGTCAACTGAACATGAATATGAGGGTGGTGTTGCACAACAGCAACTGCAAATGTTCCTTGCAGTGCTCCATGGGAATCCACTCCAGTAGATCAGTCTATATTTGTGAAGAGCGAAGACAGGCTGTGTGTTGCCCTGTGAAAGTGACTTGGCTTGTTAGTGCAGATATCTGCCTCGCCTGCATTCACATGCATAATACATCTCGGCACCATCTTTCATTCCCTTGTCTAAATAGGAGGCTTGCCCTCGTGACACACAAAGCAGCATGGAAACAGCCTGAGCTGGCAGGCCCTGCCAGTGGACACCTTGGACCCATCTCATATCTGCCTGAACTGTGATCCTGTCAACTTCACTAAGTCACCGAGGTAGTGGATACAATATATCAAGAAACAGTAAGTACGTATGGAGAGAGTCCAGGAAAAAAAAATGTAATAAATCATGTAATCACTAGAATTATGATAAACTGAGTAGATAATGATGATCATTCTACCATAGCTGTGACACTACGTGCCTGTTATGACAATAACCATGGTTATTGCCATGACACTAGACAGAACTGTAGCATTAAAAGTGTCATTTTAAGCTGACAGTGGAGTAGCACATAGTGGACTGTTGGCCAAGCTACACACTTATGAAATAACTCAGCCTAAGCATTGAGCTATTAAGGAAGCACTGTCCTTAATTAGATGAAGACATAAACTCTTTAGATGAGTCGATAAGAAGGAGCCGCCTAATGTGATCTCCAGCAGATTGAAAAGCATTTAAGGCAAAGTACCAGTGACTGCTCAAATGGGATTGTGGCCACTGCATTGGTCCCATCAGCATTCAGCTGCTTTACCCCCAGCGATGTGGCTGACCCAGGGGGAAAAAGGAGAGTGATTACTAATGCACACAGAAGGCCTTTCAATTACTGCGTAGGTATTCCTTACATAATGTCCTGTGCAAGAGGGGCGGAAGGAACTGGAAACCGTACCACAGTCTTCTTTAAAGTCAACACAATTATACCTCATTTAAAAATACAGCTGTGTGACATATTGGGCTTTACTATAGTGTGTGTGTGACTCACTTTCTGGAAAAAACATGTCTTCATGAGGCAAAGCAGAAACTGTTTTATCACTGCGTCTGTGTCACTGTGTATATGCATTAACATAGCTATAATTATCACAGGTATTAATTTATGCTATCTTAAATACTACTTGGTAAGATGCATGTCGTTAAGTGTTACTTAACCTGCCAGTAAAAAGAGTCTACAGTCGCGCTTGTGGCTCTGAGGCTTTCCTTTCCTTAGGCACAGCATGTTAACTCACAATGACAATGCAAACATGCTGCGAGTATAGTGTTTACCATGTTCACCATCTTAGTTTTGTGTTCTAATGCTAATTAGCACAAAACACAAAGTACAGCTGAGGCTGGTGGGCCATAAACTAAAGCATTGGACAAATAAAAATGTTGATGACGCTAGATGAAAAGTCAGAGATTACATGAATATTGGTACTAAATGTCATGGTGATCCATCCAATAGTTGTAAAGACATTTCACCAAAACCCCAAAAATGCCCACCTCATGGTGGCGCTAAAGAAAGGTCAGGAGATCACCAGAGTTCGTAGGTTTCATCCTCTGGGGACCACGAATGCCTGTATAAAATTTCAAGGCAGTCGATCAATAGTTGACGTATTTCAGTCTGGACCACAGTGGTGGACCATCCCTAGAGTCACTCTAATGTGGCTAAAAAATGAAATGAAGTATAAAAGCAAACATTCAACAAGGAAACCCAAATACAAGATAAAGAGAGGAATATATTTGTGAGCCAGATAATCTGCAAATGTTTCAGTAAAATGAAATGACAAAGCCCGGGGCGAAACCTCATCAGTGATATTGTCAGCATGACAAATGATTGATTTGCATGCTTGTTTATCCATTTACAGGAAACCACACAGGCCTCCTGAGTATCTCTGTCTGGCAGCTTTGTAGCCTGTCATGAGGACCATGCAACAGTGACCCTCTGCAGATATAGTGTACAGTTGCACCCTAATCTACTAATAGTTCAAGTCACGGGACAAAGCACTGCCACCACAGAACTGAATGCACCTCAGCATTAATCAAAAATGCCACACTTATCTCATAGCAGATAAATGTTTCCAACAGCAAGAATTTGTCATGTTTCTGTCGTCGTTTCAAATTAACCCGAGCAACCATTTTTTTTACTTTAGGAATGGTTTGAAAAGTCGACAGCATCCCATGTTGGTCATTATGAACTCATGATGGAAAACAGGGAATAAGGGCTCTCAATTGTGTCCAAATTGTTTAATGCCATTCTCTCTATACTGCCTTATCTTATCTGAAGTGTTTGCTAAATTGGAGTATGAATCTTGGACAATTTGAATCGGTATAATCTCAGTCTGCGCTCATAAATTAGAATTGACAAAAGAAACACTAAACATTTCATTATCCAACAGCATGGATGTGGAGTGTTGTGATGGCTGCCGAGTGGTTCTGATAAAACTGAGTGGCAGCTCACAGAAACACAGACACATTTTCATTATTCATGGTGCCAGAGATATCGGGTAGATTTGGTGCATTAGAAACCACGACATATTCCTTCTACTTAAGCGTAATGGCTGTTTTAAAAATACTTCATAAAATACAGAGTGGAAGGACAGAGAGTAGTGAGAGAAGGACATTTTAAAGACCACAGTTTTATTCATGAGGTGTGCAGCTTAGGCTGTTCTTCTGAGACGAGCACTTATATTGCATGGGGCACGCAGTGTAACGCTATGGGGCTATGTAAGAGTCACTTCTCTGATTCTTTACTTGTGCTTACATGGATGATGACTGGATGCATTTCTGATGGCGTTCATTCTCTCCCAATTTCTATGTAGTGTTTACTACAATTGGTCATTTTTTTTCATCCCAGTCGGTAAAGAATACCAAAACATCTAACAATGGTGAATCATTTTTTCCCCCTGCAGAGTTCTGCTGTTTTTTGTTGTTTTTTTTGTTTTTTTTTTGCTGTGATATTTTTCAGTTTGTTGCTTCTAAAGAAAGGTGGCCATAACCCAGCGCATTGCCTTTTACTGTTTCCCTCATGGATTGCATCCATTATTAATGCATTACTTGAAGCCACATAAATTATCATCACACATTCCAATGCATGCACGACATTTCGTAAAATGTAAGGCTACTGTTATATTTATTAGCACGTCAGCAAAGTGGAGAGTGCCACGGTAATTGTTTGGGGACATAGTTTTGGTGCAACAACTTCTCACCACAAGGGAGTGTGGGATAATATTTTCTCCACCATGATCAGGGATGGTACACTCCTCCATGCTATGTTGCCTTCCCTGCCGGAGCTCAATAATAAGCCTGTCAGCTTGATTTAAAAAGCCTGTGGCAGTATTATGAGAGACACGATGAGATTTACAATAATTCATAAATCTCAAGCAATAAAGGATAAATCAATAGAGGTGTGAGTTTAAACGGTTTTCAGTCTCCTTTCTCTCTATGTCATAGCTCAAAGCAGTGACACAATTCAATTGCGGAGGCACTGCTGCACATTGGACAATATACTTATTATCGCTGGCAGTGCAATGAGACATATCCCCTTTGTGCATAAGTTGGCAGCATAAAACATTCAAATCTCTGGATGTGATTGGAAAAGTGTTTGTGATATAATTCAGTTAATTGAAGTCCAGTTAATTTAATAAACTGTGGGAACTGTACAGTATGTGTCACTCCCCAACTAAAGAAAATTAGAACATTACGTGTATTATTCTGTATTATTCTGCATTCTACATTGCAAGTACACAAAGGAAATAAACAACATAAGAGAAGTTACAGTCGAATGCAGCACTTCATGTCAATGGTCTTCCCTGTGCTCCGATATGTGAGCTTGCCTCTTAAAATCTTGATAAAAACGACTGTTCGTTTTAAGCCTGTAGAACTGGTCATCTTTTATATAGAGGTCACATCACACACCACAGAGGTCAAAGTATTCAGCTAAACAGGCTGCTTATATATTGGTGATGCCAAATAAAATAATTGCTAAGATGTACACAAAACAAAGTACACTATAAGAAGTAATTCCTTCCCAGATAAGAATACAGTACTCTTTTAAATGTGTGTTCAAATAAATATGATGCCTAGATGGGTTAACATTGTAAATGGTATGGTTCTCAAATTTTGGCATTAAAAAGTCTAGCAACATGCAGTTTTGTCTTTGCCCACTGATACTCCAAAATTGCCACACAGCACAGCACTATTATTTGTCTCCAGCTGGACTGTATAGCTGCCCATCGCCCCCAAAGCAGCGGCCAGAAGTACATTTCTGGGTCATCGTGAGCCTCTCATGTGAAAAGGAGCAGTAGTGCTTTATTACCACTTTCTTAAAAACATTAAATTACAATAAAAGTTGCATTGGAAACATAATACAATATATAATATATGAATAAATCACCTGTAGTAATGGAGAAATGGAGCGATTTTTGACTAAAAGGGGGCATTACCACATCCAGGAGAGTAATATGCAGTTCATACAGCTATGCATTTTGGTCTAACAAAAAAACAAGTGCCAACTGACTACCCCTGAAATATTTAGCTTTTTATCAGGCAGCTGGCATCATTAAACAGCCTACAAAGCCATCTATTATAACTGGCAGGCAGCGTACCTTACAGACCATCCATTCATTGCTTTGCTTGAGGCTATTGCTGCTAAATACCCAGTCCTCAGTTCCCAAACCTCTTTTGCTTAAAAACAAAAACAAACATGGACCAAAATAAAAAACAAAATAAATATTGTGAGAGACTGCTCAGAACATTTTATAATCTCCTTCAAGTTTTACCACTGTTGTCCCTGTGGTGGAAAATGGACATAGAACTACTTGAATCGCAGTCAGCTGGTGAACTATCACTCAACTTTATGTGAAGATTGCTCATTTCAATATCTCATTATACTGAAAGTACTGGAATACTTGCTGTTAAACATAATGCATAACCCAACATTTTCTTTTGAAAAGAATGCTGGAGCTGGAATAAAAGCAATAAGAAGTACCTTTCTGGCTGACATGCAAGGTCATGAAGTGATGATCCTACACTGCACACATTGCAGTCGGTATGTCATGTTTACTGTGTAGGATCAATTACAATTCCCAGACAGGGGATCCTGTGATGTACCATTCAATGGGTTATCATTGTCGCCTTAATATCCGTCAACACAAGCGTCGTCCTGACTGACCAGCAGTCCAGAAAAGACCAGATAAAAGGACAGCTGTTCTTTTTTTTTTAAATCAGAAAAATTACTGAATTAATATTTACTTAAGATTTATATCTCCTATCCATTTTCTTCTGTCAGTCAAGTTGAAAACGCATCCCCATTCTGTTGCCTCCTAAGACAACAACGTGGCCTTTGTCTCACTTGTGTGTGTTAAAATAATGAAATGTCTTCATATACTTGAAGTGGATTCTCTCTCCATGTGTGAATAAATTATGATCCGCTGTTGATTGGATTTCTGTCAAGAGATGGCACAGGAAATGGAAGCCTGCTTGGGAAGGGGTTACAGTGGGGAGAAAAATTGTATGCTGTGATTAATGGTTTTGTGTATTTCATGCAGCCATTTTCTGGCTTACAGGAAGTAAACAAGGCAATGGCAGAGACAGCTAATCCTCCGCAGCATTCAGTCCATGGTATCTGTCTGAAAGGGTCAATGATTGACTCTGATTTAGCCTGTACCCAGTTCAGAGGAAATGAATAGATGCCAATCACACTCCTGCAATTCTGTCAGCAGGACTGCCCAGCTATGAATAGATGGTGCACAATGCCTTTTTTATAAGTTATAATTATATGCTAGAGTCAGCGGTGGAGGAAATATTCCGATGCTTTTATATAAGTACAAGTACTAATACCACGCTGTGTAAAGTAGTAAAAGTGCTGCATTGAAAATATTAAATATCAAAAGTGGAGCTAATTTGTAACTGTCTTGTATAGGACTGCAACTACTGGTTTGCATTATGGATTCATCTGCTGATTACTTTCTTGATCTGCTCATTTGTTATATTACAGTCACAATGCAAAAGCTCAAAGTGACACCTTCAGATGTCTTGTTTTCGCCCGACCAACAGTCCAAACTTCAAAATGACTCTCTTTTTAAGAAAGAAGTTTAAGAAATGCAACAAATCTTCACATTTGAGAAGCGGAAACCATTAAACATTTTGGGAATTTCTGCATGAAACACAAAACAGCCGCTGACTAGTCCAGCCATGACAATGAGGTAGTCTTGGTAAAAGAAGAATCACAGGAGCCCTGGGACATTAGCCAAAGGGCGCAGGGCCTGGGCTTGGCTGAATGGAAATCAGTTCTATTCAAAAGCGTGAAAACGCAAAGTAGCTTCCGTGTCTGAGTCACTAGAAGATAATGGTAAGCAGCTATCCAATCTACAGTGGCTACATGTAATGCTAACATTCACATGTATGTCGGTGCATTAAATAAACAAAGGGATGGGCATCACTGCTGTTTGAACATCACCTCTGTGTGTAGACCACTGTTGTATGCAGATCACCTTTTGAACTAAATGTCTTGAAATATATTAGGTCTTTTAAAGTCTGTTTCTTTCAGTTAAGCCAGACCTGCTTTAAAGATAAATCGTATAAAGATGAAAATCACCTTGTTTATTTTGTGTCAAAGCCACTTTGTCTTATCATGCCACATCTCGGCAGAGACTGAGGAGCTGACTTCCTACAGCCCTTATTAGAAGTCTCATCACTGTGTGTCTGCAACTGCTCCATCCCACTGTGATTTCCACTGAAGACCTTTGTGTTCCAAGTATTCCAATATTTTGTATTCTGGTCCTGCCAAAGCACCTCATGCATACATTATGCGCAGACAATTGCAGGCATACATATTTGGATGAATAAAATACGGAGCCTAAGGTTATTCAAAGTGCTCTGTTCAGTCTGATAATTCTAACAAAACGTTACATCATCAAGAAACGTCTGAGTGCTTCAGATTTGCTAATTTCAAATAAAATATGTGTATTACCCTGAAACTAAATCTGAAAAGAAAATTAAAGTGGGCAACAAATGCACAAAGTTTTCCATATAACATCATTTTTGAGCATCTAGATTTCTATACTACTATGAAAAGCTATGTTCAAATTTAAAATGGTCACCTTAAATTTACTATTAAGAGCTCACACACTGCGATGGACAAAATAATGTTAATATTGCTGTTAGGCATTGCTGGTAGCTGAATGAAAATACTGAATGGCTCTCTTTCATAAGCTCAAAGTGTGTTCATCCAATCCTATTACCTTTTGGTCCCAAAAAATGTGTTTTATCCCAGTTAAACACAGGGTAATAATGCTGTTTGGAGGTTCACTAAATCATTTCCATTACTTGCTGCACCCTGTCTTCCTCTCCCTCCATTATCATGTCCTGATTAAAACACTAATGAGAGGGAGCTAAGGATGAAATTGCCGCCATTCATGTATTTAAAAAAAAAAGCATTAAAAATTCTAATTCTATTATGTGACTTGCTCGGTGTTGAGCAAATTACACAGCTTCATATAAACAACCAGCTGCTTAAATAATGATGCCGAGAAGGTAATACATATCTAAAAGGTAGTGAGGAACAAAATTCTGCAATTGCATCTCATTATGGCATGACGGAAAACAAAAACAGAGTTATTAGCACATGAGATTTCAGCATTGCCCTTTTGAGATGGTTAGCCTTAAACTACAGGGTAAATCTGAAGGCAGGGTAAATAATACAAAAAAGAGATGATATTAAAGCCGTAATTAGCAATATTTGTATGTCAACACTAAATGAGATGAAAAGACAGTGTGCTCATAATCTGATACCTCTGAGAATGAATTATCTTGATCTGGCCTGCATTGATGCTCCACTGATGTAGCATCTCAGTTTGCTCGTGATATAAGACATTTCTTTCATTTTATTTTGGGTCTGGGTTTTTTATTTTGTCTTATGCTGAAATATGTGTCGTGGTTTGGAGGTTGTTTTTGTCGAAGCCTTGAGAACAATGTATTGCTGTTGTTTCATCTGCATATTTCAGACTCAGGGGAGACTGTCCTCCCAAGAGGAACGACATCAGCAAGTGACAAAGTTATTTTTTGGGCTTAAACCTAGACAAACCTTCACCATGGCATTGTCACATCATAAAACATTCATTTTACAACAGACAAAAATGAACTGTAACAGTTTTGAGGGGCACAGACATAAGATGTCGTCCTGTTGATGGGAGCATTGAAAACATTCTAGTGGGCTTTATTTCCGGAAAGCAAGCACAAGCTTACATGTGTGGATGATATTGAGTATAAATGACAAGATTAAACATTCAAAATGAAACTGGTTGTGTGTACAGTCAAAGGTGGTAGTAAAATGTAGTCAGTATAGCATAGTAGAGTATAATATAGCATAACAAATATCCTCTTTATCACAGTTATTACTGTGTTTGATCTACTGAAGCGTTGCAGCTAGAAACACAATAGTTCTTCATTCTTTTACCTGTTCATCCAGCCAAAATAATTACATTTTTTAAAGCTTTGGAGAGCAGCATATCCATAAGGGTCACTGCCCCAGCATTTCAGCACAAAACAGGAATACCACAGCCTTTTTGCCCTCTGTTTGCCCTGCTGTGTTTGTTCAATTTTCCACCCATGGTGCCCCCAATGTTTGTCACCTTATCTCCTCTGGCCAGGCCACTGCTTACAGGCCAACATCTAGGGAAGGCTGTGGATGACCTGAGCTGTGAACACACTTAGATTTTAAGATTTTGATTTAATTTCGAGTGTATATAGATATAGATAGATATATAGATAGATATAGATTTATAGATAGATACAATTAGGTAATAATAGAGTTGTTGCTTTGCATATGATTTTGAAGTCAACCAAATCTTTACATTTTAGTGCTTTTAATTTGATAAGGAATGTTTTTTTTTTTTTTGGTTCTTTTATATGCTCTTTTTTGAAGGATGAAGATGGGTTTAGTGTTTGTTTCCCACAATTCCACACAGTAGGTTATATGTGGGAGTATAAAGGAACAGAGTAAAGTGTATAAGCAAGTTTGATGTAGAAGATCTTTGTCTTTAGAAAATATCGCAATGGACTTGACTTGACCCACAGTCTTTCTCTTGACTTTGCCAAAGGCGCCCACTGCCATTCACACATCATTCATCAAGGTGCCGAAAATGAAGTGGAGGATTTCACTACACATGCATATACAGTAAGCTAAATGATTTAATGGAAGGATGTGAACGCAAGGGAATGAAACCCACTGAATTAAGTATGAGCTGCTTCAAATAATAATGACACTATGCATTAACCAATGACTGATAAGTAATATAAATGGATGTTAAGAAAAAAACATTGGTATGTCTCTAAAACTGCAGCACATACTGAATTCCATTTATAATACAATAGACAACATTCTGTGTTTTAATGTGATTATTTTGAAGCCCTGCTGGTCGATTATCTGTTGACTGATGTGCAGAGGGGGATTGGAAGGTTTCACATAACAAGACAAGGCACTGACCTCATTCCCAACGATTGCCCGAGCTGAACGATTAGCCACACATCAACCCCACAAGGATATTTAAAGAAAAGGTTTTTTTAAATTTATTTTTTTTTTTTACCCCAGCCTTGGTTTTGACATTAGATTTCTTTGGGATTCTGATTTGTATGCAAATGGAATAAATGTTTAATACCAAAGCATTGGCACTGCATGGAGATTAATAACAGCCTGGCAGTGCAGTGCTGGTGAATTAGTATTCCCCTTCCTCTGGGTTCTGTCCGGCTCCTATCTTCCAGAGAGATGATCTCTGCAGACAGGGACATCCCTGAAAATGTGACACTGCCATCTCCGCATTAACTGTTAATGCCTAACAATAGCTCAGTTTGGACTGATGTCTGCATTGTATATTATCATCGATGGAGCACTCAGCAGCCTACGCAGATGTCAAAAAAGGTTTTGGTTGTAGTAAGTAAGTGCATTAGTGACATTACTGTTAAACAACAACCCAGCAGTATAAAAATGGCCTTGTCATGAGATCCCCTTTGGAATATGTCTTCTATAAAGTTCAATTTTGAAGGAAACACTACACAGTGTACTACACAGCTCCAACAATAACCTCCTCCATTTGTCTGTGTTGGAAGACAGGCCAGCAGTGCTGTGTGAGATTTCCTTTTGTGCGACGCAATAAAAGTTTAAGAAAGAAAAAGCCCATTACTTTGCAATCGGTGAGACACTGCATGCAGCCTCACAGAATCCTTTCACAGACTTTTCAGTCTTTTTAAACCTTAGTCAATATTTATTGTCCATTTACCATCAACCCTGCTTATAATTATTTGCACAAAGGAGCAGATACCGGTCCTGCTGCTGGGTTAAGGACCTTCTACAGCCCTGTCCAGCTCTCCTAGAGTAACTGCCTCTTTCCTGGAATCTCCTCCAGGCTCTTGAGACTGTGCTGGGAGACACAGCAAACCTTCTGGCAGCAGCAGGTATTGATGTATTGATGCAAAACTAGTGAAAACAGTCAGAAAAGATGAGGAAAAAATGTTTTTGGGGTCGTCTCATTGTTGCCCCTCTAGTGCAGCTGTTGTTAATTTCATTAACACCAAAGCAGCTGAAACTGATTAACAACCCCCTCTGCTACTTAACTGAC
>JAVQJF010061817.1:0-23636 GCA_036023855.1 Gadopsis marmoratus | reverse complement strand
ATTGTTGGGTCTGTAGATATAGAGTTGGCTTGGACTTGCTCTATATTTACAAGTGCTATGAGATAACTTTGTTATGATATAGCGCTATATAAATAAAATTTGATTTGATTTGATTTGATGAAGCTCGTGGGATCTTCAGCACTTCCACGATGCTTCCCAGACGAGGTCAGTCCCGGGGAGAGGGGGCACATAAACTGGGGCCAACAGACCTGCTGACAACACGGTTTATAGACGACATTCAGTTTCTGGACTCAGGGTTTCTCTGGAACAAGTCCTGGACTTGAACTTGTCGTTCCAAGACATAAATAGCCGTAATACTCTTTTTTTTTCCAAGCGGGTGTTTGAGAAAGTGTTATGTTGGCAGTGAACTGTAATTGTCACATAACGGTCTTCCAATTACCAGAGCTGGAGTGAAGCCTTGCACTCAAGCTTCCTGACAAAACAAACGGTGTCTTACAGCCGCGAACGTTCGCAGACTCCCTGAAATAATCTGCAGTTATAGAGTTTGTTTCCGACGACCTGTAGTCTGGTGTGCTGCGGAAGACAATACGTGACCTCACATTGAGCTCGAGTTTGATGCGACAGGACACTTCAAAAGGGACAAAGATGCCTGAATAATACAGATGGTTGGTTCTTGGGCTCCACAGGTGGAGAAGGGGCTGAAAAAGCACGAGGTCAGGTGAGGACAGGCAGGCAGGATGTGCTGCGCTGAGGGTAAAATGTCAAAAATGAGCATCTAAACAAATCAGCTTTCTAAGTTTGCTGCTCACTCACTTTTTTTGCAAACACAGTTGAGATATAAAAAAACAACAACAAAAACAAACCGTGTAAGGTCAGAGAAGATTAAAAAAGGAAGGAGAGCCAGGACTTGATTTTGTATGATGCGGAGTATTTGTGCGGAAGGTTGGACCTAAAATGTGTTTACGAGTCATGTTGAGTCGGCAGGCTGTCGACGCGCCATTTTTCATCCTGCGCTGTAATGCAAACAAAGTGAAACAGCTTCCCTCAGCAGAGATGAGGGGAAACAGTGGCAGACAAAAGGTTACATCCTCCGAGCACTTTCCTCACGTCTTCAGAGATGCATACGTACACATCACACACCATCTAGATGCAAAGGAACACTTGCAGACTCATGGCAGTGCGGAGAGGAAGAGGTATTTAACACAGCAGCCACACACACACACACACACACACACACACACACTGCAAAGCAAAGATGCCTCCGACTGAGTTAAACAAGCCCTTAAATCATCTTTGCCAAATGGAGGGATCGGAGAAAAGAGTGAGGGGAGAGGAAGAAGCCATTTCCCTCGCAGGCAAAATGCCATAATAAGTGTATTGTTTTTCAAAGTGAAAACCTTGAATCCAAGCCTCATCTCCCCAGAGATGCAAGAGACTTACTCTTCTCAGCTATTTGCAGTTTCAAATACGTTTCTGTGGGTGTGTGCGTGCGCATGCATCTGCGTAAGATGTGTACGTTTGAGAGAGATTCTGGGAGAAAACGAAAACAGACAGAGATGGAAGCGAGGGACCATTGAGGAGGAGATGGGGGGGAAAAAAAAGAAAAAAGACGCAATTATATTCTGTGCTCCATTTTAATGAAGTGCGAAAGTAATTCCCTTATGAAAGCGGCGGTAATTGCCCAAACAGTCTTATTATGTGACAATCATACTTAGAACAAAATGCAGTATGAAATTGGAAGGGATTTCAAATCATGGGGAATCTTTTTTTTTGCAAGCAGCCTGACAAGTTAAGATAATTAAAATATATTTTGTTTTTATTTTAGGAACAGAATTACTTTTTTTTATTTCCCTCTTCTGTCCAGCGCGTCGTCAGGACGTCGAGACGTCCACTCTCCTCGCCGTGAAACGTAACAGGAGATTATACAGCAAGAGATTTGGCTCATGTTCTCAGAGAAGCCTGCGCGCCGCACAATGCGATCTCCCGAGTCCCAACCCTAATCTGGACATTAGGATGATAATCTATTATTTGAATCGTTTTGATGGAACGTTTAGATCTTAAAAAGCGCAAAGCGAGGCTGCTGTGGATAATGGGTCGCAGCAGTCACAGCATTTAAATGCGATAAAACCCCCAATTCCAAGAGGCCAAATATTCAAAATCTAGTCATGTTGCTGCGACACTTGAGGGAATAATCCACCCTTGAATACTCAAACTGTTATGCATCGGCAATTTCCAATGCAGTCTGGAGTCATTTTGCGAGGACGTTTTCCTCCCGTCCCTAAACCTGCTTCGCCTAGTTGCAATTCAGCTTGTGATTTCCTACATTTCTCACAGCGACTCCCAGCAGTCCTCAGAGAAGACGACTGAACCTGTTGAGTTTCAGCCGCAGATTATACTCGTAGGTCGAGAGAGCAATTAGTGGCAGTGATTAAACGGGATAGAAAGATTATTCCAGTCCCGTCGTGCCTCTCACTTAAAATTCAGCACCTTGTGGCAGCATTGGGTTCCACTCTGCTGAGGCTACTCTTACAGGTGCATTATTGCTACGGTGCTAAAAGGAAGTGTTGCTCTTTGGCTGACGCCGAAAACCATTTATCATTGATATTTGAGATGGCTGAAAGTCTTTATGCAGCTCTGAGAGGACAAAAAAAAACAAGCCCCAAATGAATCCAGATGTGCAACGTTCATTGCTAGCAGTCATTTATTAAACCATTAAAAGTGTTTAATGGAGTCTCCTGGAATCACCTCCATCACAAGAGCTAATATAAAAAGATGTTGACCTGCTGATTTCATGCACAGTCAGGAAAAAAAGAACATCTCCAGTGCTCCATATGAAGAAGGCCTACTGTTTTTGATCATAAGCAGAAGGTGATCTGGGATTTAAAGGCTACCAGTGCAGTGAAGCTGTGGCTCAGGAAGTAGAGCGGGTCGTGGTTCGATCCCATACTGTCCACATGTCAAAGTGTCCTTGGGCAAGACACTGAAGCCTAAGTTGCTCCCGGTGGAGGCCAGCACCTTCATGGCAGCCACACTGTGTGAATGAGACCAATCTGTGAAAGCACTTTGGGAACCGTTGAGGTTGAAAAGCACTTTATAACTGAAGTCCATTTGCCATTTATTGAAGTAATAGGCCTGCATGGACTTTGTGTGTTACTGCTGCAGTGGCTCATTGACTGAGGCATCATCCAGACAGCAGGGAATGGAAACATGGCTCAGTACTGCAAAATCTTTGTTGTACTCCAGGAGATTTGTTTGTTACCAACTTTATGCTAATTAGTGGATTTGTGATAATCATTTTGTTCAAATAAAAAAAAAAAAATTCCAAAGATGCAAGTACTGTGTCACAGGGGAAACAAATGCCACAGAAATAGAAAAAGTCCCAAGGACTGAGCCCTGAGGCACACCACACATCAACAGGGCTCGAACATAGCCCATAATCCTGACTGTAATGTGTTGCCAGTCCATGGCTGATTGAGATGCTAGCCCACTGCTTAAGCCTGTCGAGCATAATGGCATGATTAATTATACCAAAAGTACTCTTAGAAATAAATGGAGATTTATTGTATCTGTACTTTTCGGAGGGGAATGACAAATTAAGCATATGCCTCTTTGGATAAGGATGAACAAATATGACATTAAAAACAGTTGAGGACATGCCAGAGGTGAGGAAGGCCTTTCTAAAAGTGAAAACTGTGGGTGTACAGCATCAGCAACATCCGTGGAGAATTTAACAGGGATTAAATCCAGATGGCTCGAGGGCATAAAGTACGTGACGCATTGTTTTTAAAGATCCTGGAAGACTGGGACAAAAAAACACAGTAAAACGTAATGTCAGGTCATAGTGCTACTATGCAATATTTAGTATTTCAACGCAGGATTCCCGGTTTCAAAGTCTGCTTAAGAAGCTGCGCAGACACATTTCGAAACACTAAACATCTACAGATGCACCACAATTGACTCAGCCATGCTCTTATTATGCAAGTCTCACTTGCAGCCTGCTTGTAATCCACAGGAGAGAGCGTTGGCCCGGCAGCAACTTCTGCCTTTCTTAGTCAGCAAAGACTTTTGTTCCCGCGTGTAAAAGGAACTTTACCTCGGTCTGATCTTTCCCCGTGTCCCACATGCCGAAGTCTTTAAGTGGAAATACTAGTTAACATTCATGTGTTCGGTTTGAGCGCTCTGGCTTCTTCGTGGTTGAGTGGCAGCCTCGCAGGATGTTTGTTAACGAGAATGAGGGGAGATGAGGTGAGGCATGGAGGAAGTCAGTAAGCCGAGGAGAAAGAGAGAGAGAGAGAGAGAGTGAGAGGCGTGAAAAACAAAAGAAAATGCATAGGAGGGAGGGAGGCTGTGAGAGAAGGGACGGAGTGAGATGAAGAGATTAGAGGAAGAGACGGGGACGTCAAAGCTAAAGCAGACATGTATGAAGGAGAGGAAACAGCATGGGGGCAAATAAGACATAAGAGAGAGGACAATTCTTGAAAACAAGAGTGCATATCAGACAGAATGATAAAAAGGGAAAAAGAACGACAAGGACACGAAAGTGAAAATGGAAGATTGAGAGGTTATCGTGGTACAAGTGAAGCAGGGAGGGCAGGGCGACGAGGGGAAGGAAGCATCACTTTGTAAAGATGAGTCAAACAAAGAAAGGCAAACCAAAAAAGGGAGGGGGAGGGGGGGTAGATGAGGAGAGAGGTGGGAAAACAAGCGATGAAAGAAAATGTGGAGAAGATGTGAGAGGAGAGGGAGAGAACAGACGATGTAGGTGTCAGATGAGGCAATGAAAGAGGAAGACCAGTCCTGGGAAGGACGAAGCAAAGTGTGCAAGAGAGATAAAGACGAAACGAAGTGAGGTGGCGAGGCAGCAGAGAGGAAAAGACAAGGTAGAGGGAGGTACTGTAAGGAGACAAGGGCATGAGGAGAGGACACACAAGTCATGGCTCCTCTTATATATAGACATAATGAAAAGGAGACAATAGAGAAGTAGAGAGGAAACAGCAGAGGTAAGTAGGTGACGAGGTGGAGAGAGAGACAGGAAAGGGAAATAAAACGAGGATCAGAGGAGAGGTAGAGAAACAATATTGGGGTCAAGAAATAAAAGGAGCATTAAAGGAGGGGAGCGAATTGGAGAACAGCGACGGTGACAGAACAAAATGAGAGGTGAGCAGACAGCTGTGTGGAAGACCGAGTCTCCGTTCACCTGCTGCAGAAAGTCCAGCCTGCCTCCTAATCTGATCCAGCAGGGATTATTAGCCTTGGACCAAAAAATAAACCTCCCGTGACCAAAGTGCTCCACTCGGTTAAAGGCTTGAGCTCTGACAGAGGCCTGAGGAGAGAGGGACCTTCCAGCCTCAACACAAAATGCAGGTTTTGCTGGTCATCGGTTTCCAAAATGACCCTTCGGAGCATCGATTCATCGGACCTGCAGCTTCTGTGGTTTGGTCAAAGGAATAGAATCCCTTTTATTGCCAAGTAGGTTTTCGCATAGCGGGATGTATGTATGAACAGATGGACATTTTGGGAAACACACTTATTTGCGTTTTGGCATCGGGTTTTCTGAGAAGATCAACGTGAAGCAACGGTCCGCAGCCGGTTAGCGTAGCGCAAAGGTTCCACCTGTGCCCCAACACAGGCTGCCCATCGGTCTTAAACTGTCTTCATGCTAAGCTAACCGACTCTTTGAGGTAAACGTTGAACATGTTGAACACACAAACCAACACCGACTGTTGGTGGGAGAAGGGCCAGAGCTTGTATGTCATGCGTAGAGATCGTAGACAGTAAGTGAAAGTGCCCTTCTCCTGGCCGACAGGGCCCATTATCTGCAGCGCCACCACTGGCAGCTGCTCAGGACAAGGTCGTCGTAGGTCAGCTGAACAAATGAGCAGAGCTGCACAGTATTTCAGCCTCCAAAGGAAGCGAGGAAGGGAAAGTTACAGGAGAATAAAGCGATCACAGAAGTCTGTTCACACCCTCCCCTCTCTACATTATGTTGTGCCAATATGCTTCTGTTTCTTTCACTTCTCTCTCCTCCTCCTCCTTTATCTCCGTCTGCTTTTCTTCTCTTTATAGACTTGATATAATGCTGAGTCGCCTTCTTTTCTGTCCTTTAGCTCTATTATTCCCCATGATGTGATCTCTCCCCATTTTTCACCCATTCCTTCTTTTCCCCCTCTTAAAACTCAAACAGGCTTTAATGCCGTTCTCTCTCTCTCTCTCCCTCATCTCCTTCTCCATAGGCGCCATGCTTTTCTAATACATCCCTTCTCTCCTCCCTCCATCATAAGAATTGTTCTCCATCTCCCAGGCGGGACATCAATTATTCAGCAGGGGATCAGGTTGGGCACTTTTAGATTTTAACAAACACAGAGACACAACATGATCATGTTCAAACGCACAAGTTCAACGAGACAATCACAGAGATGCCGTATATTCACAGATGGAAGCGGCTGCAAACAGAGCGGATGGCAACGACATTTACATGCATCCAGACTAGAGTGCAAGTCCAGTAAATATACAGTATTTAAGTAGTAAAGTAGAAAAGAATTAAGGAACAGATGTCAAACAAGCGGTGTTCTAAGGAGCAGATTACCGGCTTGTTGGAGGGCCGTCCAGCTGGCTGCGCTGTTCTCCGTTTGTGTTGAAGATTTTACACATGCGGTTTCATTTCTGTGGACCGGCGACCTTCATCCGTCCCTCTCCAGTCAAACATGGCTTTGCTGGGTAAAGGCTCCATCTCGTGTGTAGGCGTCAGTGGATCAGGTCCAGGTCCGTCAGCTGGATCCGCAGGTGCTGCAGTTCCTATAGGAAGGACAAGACAAAGTAAAATTTAGTAAAAAGGATACAAACGGATTATTTTGTCAAGGTAAAACACGACATTTCTATAATGTGTTTATTGCCTCGTCTTCAAAGAACATGCAAAACGTCAGCGATTCAGTTCCCGTCTTGTACTCTACGGTTTCCCTTCTATTACTGTGCAGGAGCCGACTTCCTGCTTCAGACACCCGTCAGCTTCCTTTTCATGACAATTTTCGTCTTTTCAAAAAGAGCATCAGTGTCCACAGCAGAGCACCAACACTTCGCACGTGTTTAAGGAGAGTCACTGATCGGTCGAGGCAGACGAGCGCCCACCCAGAGCCTGGTTCTGGTTCTGGCCACTGTCTCCCAGTGCTGCTCCTTGTTGGGTCCTGCTCTGTATGAACCAGTGATATGAGATAAGTTATGATGTGGCGCTATATATATAAAAAAAGCTGAATTGAATTGAACGGCCTCACACCAGATAAATGAAAGCTGCCTCTTCCCCTTTGAGATAGTTAGTTCTGATTCAGAGGGTTAATACTGTGCGCATGATTCTGGATGATGTGTGTAAAATATAGTTTAATGGTACTTTCCAACCCTTTCTATCATTGTAATTATTTGAGTAGAGGAGCAGGTATCATATGTTGTATTAACAAATGCTTATTGAGTAAAGCACACGTACACTTACTTGGCTCTAAGTAATTAAAACAATCCTGTAAATTGAATTTACATTGGATGAACTCTTGACTTAGTATAGATTACTCTGAATTACTATTAAAAACTAAATAATTTCAACTGTCAATCATAATCATAATACTGTGTGTGTATTCCCTAAAACGCATGTATTTAAAGTCGGGCTAACTAATGCGACATCTCTTGCACCATTTCTCTGATTTGCTTGATAAAACCATGCAAACTGAATGCCTTAAATAGTGTTAAACAGGTTCCAATCTCCTAAAAATAATTCCATTTCGTTACATATAATAAATCAAGAAGGTGACAGTTCAAAGTGCTTTTTGATTTTAAAGGTCTTCCTGAAGAATAACTGTTGTTGCTCCTTGGAAACTGTGATTTCAAGGTACCGTGTAGAGTCTCTGGCTACTAGAAGCACTATGGAGGATTGTTTTAATGCACGAGCATGATGCAACACACGCTGCTGCAGACGGTTCCACTCCATTACTCTGATCTACAAGTTGCAGTAATGCACCCAGGAGCCCAGCGTGCCAGCAGAGGGAGAGAAGACGGCGGCGGCAAGCAAACAATGCAGGCTTCAAAACAGTAAATCAGCTTTGCAAATCTTCAACGAAGGCAGGAACATGTGGACCTCAAGAACACACAAAGAGCTCTGGTGAGGAACAGTGAATACAAACTAACGTCTGCAAGTGTCCGAGGGAAACGCCGCAGGGCATCATTTATGAGTTTATTCCTCTCAGTAATCATGTTCTACTCACTAACTGGAGTCATAGAAGTGCCATAAAAAAAGAATAAATCTGGGAAAGATTAAGACAATAAATGGATATATAAAGACAAAAAATAATTGTTCTTTTCCCTTATTGCTTTTGTTATTCCTTGAGTGGCAAAGCTGTCAATCAACTGGCTTTGGGCAGAAAGGGAAAATAATTATCTGACTTTATATATCCACATTTATTCTGTTATTTCTCTCTATACTTCCACATTTGTTTTAACCCAGATATATTCTTTTTACGGCACTCCTGTGACTCCATAACTAACTGCTGAATCTCTGCAGCAACATCACAGAAACAAAAAAAAAAAAGGAAACGCAAAGGAGTCGGATGACCACACTGACTTTTAAACAAACCTGTAAGTTAAATGTGAGAGACGACGGTTAACCAAACCGTAGCACACACATCGATTATTACCGACGTTTTGCTCCCTTTCAGTGTGACGTCTACAGTGTTTCAGATCATCTGGTTAAAGCAAATAATATATTTACTAATGTATAAGTTTGCGTCTTTGCTCCGTTTAGAAGCTCAGCCCTGTTCTCGTGGTGACCCTCCATCACCTCTGGTCCGCTGCTTCAGTCAAAGGTCTGCCTGTACAACAATGGATCCCCGGTGTTTTATGGGAAAGCTTAGGGGCTGAGGCCTGCTGTAAATCCTCACGCTGTGGAACTTTGCCTGGCAGGAACCTCGTCTCTGACACCCAGTTTAATGGTCCACCGGGCGCATCAACCCCCGCTGATCGATCTTGGTCCTTCTTTCTCTGCTCTTTCTCCATCCTTCTTTAACCTCCGTCAGTCATAAGTCATACTGGGCTTTTACGTCTTAAAGGCACAATGGTGAAATAACCAACTGACCTCTCCTGCAAGTGCTGAGATTTCTCTTTCTCCGAGACAGAATTACTCTTCGTCTCCCCCCTTGTCCTCTTCCTCACCTCCAAGTGTTTTACCTCTCTCTGCCTCCATATCTCCGATATATGTATGTATATATACACACACACACACACACATATATACAGTTATGTTTCATCCAGAAAATAAATAAATACAAGGAAAAATCAGTAAATCTGTCCAGTCAAGTCTCGTGTTAAAGCTCGACACTCCCTTGCTGACGATCTCAGCGCAGCATCGTGCCTCTCTTTCCACCCTCTCTCTCTCTCTCAACGGTTCCCCCTTTTCCTGCCCGTGTCCCTCTGCCTTTGTCCCTCTCCCCCTCCATTCCGGTAACGGAGAACATTCCAGCCGGAGGAGCGGAGACGACAGAGGCCTTGTGTTTGGAAAGGCCACTTCAACAAGCGCACATTGTTGGAGTTTCCAGCAGCACTTCAGCCTGCTGAAATACAGACGGCCATAAAAGCCAAGTGGGCAAAACAGGATTATGATTAATGCCTGACGAAGTTTCTGCAGAGGCTGGAAGAAGAAAACGTTTTGTTTGACTGTTTTCGCTCATACGTTACTGTACGGATTACTGCATTCCTTGTCTGTACCCAAAACAGTTCAGTTTGGTGGTTGGACTGTGGACCGAGTAAGAACAGGTTACAGAGTTTAGGACCGTAGGTGAGATAACAGAGATCTGCAGATCTATTACTCCTGTATTCAACTTTATAGACGTTAATGATAAAAGGGATGCATTTTACTTTTACACCCCTTCAAAATCCTGTTTTTGCTGACCACTAGTGGTCAAGCGTCCGGCCTTGTTGCCAGGAACCTGTGACATCACCGGGCGTGGTCACAGGTGCAACAAAGCGCACATGTGAACGCAGCAAATTACAGTCGAATTTACAATACAGGTTAAATACACAGCGGCTTGGTGGTTGAGTTTGAGTGAGACTTGTGTGTGTGTGTGTGTGTGTGTGTGTGTGTGTGTGTGCGCGTTTGTAAGAGAAAGTTGGAGAGGTAATGCAGGATGTGTGTGGGTTTGTTCGTTTTGGGATTAATGATTATCTATATAAATTACAGACATCTGTTTAGAGGTGTCACTGTTTAAGTATGCAGCCTCACGCCTGTGTGTGTGTGTGTGTGTGTGTGTCTGTGTGTAGTCGGGGGAGGCCATAATGACCTCATTTCCTGCTGAAACATATGCAGGCCCAGCGCCACCACATAAACCTCCAAATAAACCTTCTAAAAACTACGGCACAAGCCCTGCTACCTTGAAAACACACACAGAACTGAAATACACAAACTCCACCGTCACATACAGCGTGTGGAAACATTCTGCAGGATCAGGATGGACACAGCTGCAGGTTACGTAGGACAACACACCAGCTCTCAGTAAACGGGGGATAAAGTCGACGGCTGAAAGAAGTCGTCTTGGTCACAGAGCCACGTTAACATTTAACGAGACGTTAATAGAAGCTGCCGCTTTAGACTGTTGAAACAGAAACGGTCTCTTTTGCTGGCTTTTCTTCGCCGACAGCGATTCATGGTGTCTATTAAAACGGCTGTTTCTGTTATTCTGTCAGCCGTCACATCTGCATGAACTCGTTTTTAAATTATAAGAAATGGTAAAATGGTCATCACAGATTTGTTGGCGGTGCAACTTTGGGCTCAGTATTTTGCCCAAGGACACTTCGACGCGTGGGCAGGAGGAGCCGAGGACTGAACCACCAACCCTCCCGAGCCACAGCCGCCCTGTTAGCTCTTTTAAGCTTCACAGTAATCTACGGCTCCATCAACACAAGCCCGTCTCCTACAAATAACCGGTATATTCATTTGTGTTGCCAAATATGTTCTGAAGGAAACGTAATTTCTGGCTGGTTTAACGCGGCCACATTAGATTATTTCTGCCTCCACAGCAGCGCTGCCACAATAAATACGGAGGTAAAACAAAATCCAGTTAACTTGTACGAGTGCATCGTGTCTCAGTCCTTGTTCACCTTTAAGCATTTCTCCTGTACTCAGACATTTTTTCTCATCCATCCATCCGTCTACCTCGTCCTCCCTCCCTTTGTAAGCCCTTTCTCTCGCGCCTCATGCAGCATATTATTAAATGTAATTTGTCTTGCGGCAGGTCTGAGGTGCAGAGGGCCAGGCGAGAGGTGAGACTGCTGCTTAAACCACTTACGTTCACCGAGGCTTCTCACTCATTTCAGAAAATAACCCCAGCTGAGGGCAGAGCCGCTGCACGTACCTGAACCAACCTGCTGCTGAACTGCAAAAACAAAAAGCCACCAACAATGATGCATAATTATGTTCCTCTTAAAAATCAGTGTAAGTGACCTATTTGCCGATGCAAGTCTATACAAACACCTCATTTCTGCGACATGGAGAATAAGATGAGTGAAGATCTGCCCTGATGAAGCCTGACCGACAAAACCAGGCACAGGTTTTCTCACCACTTCCTGCCATCTCTTGCTGCCGCTGAAGTGTTGAACTGCAAGGTGGAATTTAAAGAAAAAGAAGATCACAAAACACTTAAGACTAAACCGCTTCACGCGGCTTTGCTCTGCAGGGGGGCGGCTGGCTCAGCATGTCGCAGGGCAGCAGCAGGACTCTGGGTTGCGTCATGTTGTTTCCTGGGTTACATCATTTATTGGTTAAACAGGACGCGGAGCTGAGCATTTTTTATTTTTTTTATTTCTTCTGCTCGTCTGAGAGCCGGACGCTACAACTTGTGTGATCAGCAGCGACTGAAGAGAGAGAGACCCTGTGTGCATCCAGCGAAGTCGTGTTCTGAACAACACGATTTCCTGCCGCTCTGCCACAAACGGCTGCATGGCTAACCCTAACCCTAACCCTAACCCTACTGGTCGCTCCGCCCGATGACACACGACTGGAGGTGATAAAATGTTGATGCACGAATTAAAGAAAGGGCCGCCGACACCACATCAACACACAGGTTGACTGACAGCAGAAACACCCAGAGTTCCAGAGACGTCCGCTGTCACCAGTCGAGCTCCGGTGGGGAACCTTCACAGACTCCACTTAACCGCCGCTGAGCGTCCGAGCCACGACTGACACGTCACACGCTGCCGTGCAATAAGAGCTGTGCAGAATCAATTGATCCTTTAACACGACACATTCAATATTGCGCCCATTTGACGAGCTTTTCGGAAGCAGCAGGCCGCTGCCGACCTTAGATGCAGGACATCTGCCGTGTCCACTTTCATGGACGTCCAAGCGCCCGGCTCTGCTACACGACAGCGGATCCCAACCTGCCGCCTCCTGTACCCCAACTCATCGTTCGGCGATATTCTTTAGTAGTTTTGGCCAAGTTTGCATTCGTGCTACTGCCAGAAAGTGGCCGTCTCAGCCATCTACAGCACCTTTACTTTGAGCTGTTGTCTTTGTTCCAGCGAATCCTCCTGCAGTCTGAATCCACGTCCAGCTGATGGGACACGCAGGAGAGTCCTGTGCAGTCAGACCATCAGGGAACCAACAACTATTACACTATGCAGCCGGTGCTGTGTTTTATGTTACACTTTGCTTTACCGCTTTGCATTTATTCATTTAGATGTTTCATACCAGTGACACACTTTGTAACTGTTAAAAAGTGCTTTATACATAAATAAAGCTTTACTCCACCATCAGGCCCCTTCTCCTAAACACAAATATGTGGATATATTTACAATCAAATCATTTTTATTTCCTCCACGTTCCCGCTGGTTGGGAGTCGCTGCTGTACAGTAACGAGACCTGAAATAAAAGCTCTTACAAAATGATTCACAGCAAAGACTTCAGATTTTATTCAGTAATATAATAGTAATGATAATAGTTCATATATGTAAAGGTATGTCAGGCTTGCTGTTTGTGTTTCTTTGGCCTTTGATTCTTTATTCCATGACATTCATTGTGCAGATATATAAGGACGAGATGTTAATTTGCTAAATGATGGCGCAAATAAAAGTTCAAATAAAAGTAAAAAAAGGAAGTTCAGCATTTATATAACGTGTGAAAAACTTGAATAAGAGTGTTCGAAAATTAAAACATGATTTAGTTTGCTCTGAATTTCTAAAAAGGTCCTTGTAACGCATTTAACATCAAAGTGCACTGAAAATGACCCCAGATGGGATGTTCTCTGCAGCGCACATCAAACATTAGTAATAATTAAACCCTCTCCAAAGCAAACACGCTTTCCATTTTATAGTGTGAAAGTGGGTTTCAGATTCTGTGATGAAAACACACTGTGGTGTAACCGTTTGAGTCCGTGTGATACAGTAATGTGCATGTTTTTATGAACAGACGAGTTTGTTGTTGGTGTCCAGCGTTACAAAGTCATGTAAAACCAATACAGAGACGGCAATTTACCACAAATTAACTAACAAATATATGTTATTAGGTATTTAAATTGAAAACTTGGATGTTCTTTGTAGACGTATGGTATGTTCTTCTCAGTGTGTTTGTGAAACTAATGTTGCTTGCTGAAGTTTATCCACCAACTATTTATTACTATACTAATACTATTCCTATAAGTATTTGGTGGTCGTTAATGTCGAACCCGGTTATATCAAGTCATCTGTGGCTAAGTTACGTGCAGAGTTGGGCAACTACACCACTTGGTGAAGGTTGGGGAAAGATTGTGGTTATGGTTGATAAAAACCTTGGAATAACGACGTTCCATCTGCGTTTTGAGCTTCACAGTTTTTGCATTCCGAAAATCTGACAAAAATGCGTACAGCTTCACCTGTTATGTTAATAAGTTATCACAGAATAAGAGAACATCTCAATTTTGACAAAAATGTCGGACAGAATCTTATAATTCCAAAAACTGCAGGTCACGGCGAGCATCACAGTCGCACCCACCGCACGCCAATCTACCGACCTCCGCACCCGAACTCTCTGCCTCGCTACGTAAAGGAAACGCCACTTCCTGCGTTGGCAGCGGACGTAAACTGTGAGGTGCGGAGTCGTCCAATGGGATCACGGACTGCGTTTCCCGATGACGACCGTCTCAACACTACATTTCGGGATGTGCTTTGCCTCAGGCGACACCCGTTAGCCTGCGTGTGCAGTGCAGAGGGGTTTGCTTCAGTGTACGTGTGCATGTAGGAGTCTGCACACCTGGCGAGTAAGCCACCCGGCTGCATCCGAGCACATCATTAGTGAAGTTCATGACCTATTGAGTCTGTAGCGGAGTCGGCGCTCGGCTTAACTCGAGCTTATGCAATAAACCGTTCAATTCAGTCAAAGTTCAGCTCCGCCGACTTCTTTTAAACCTGCAGGAGTTTGCATTCCCTGTGGAAGACCATCTTATGTGTTAGACTAGGATAGTCAACACGTGATTGACAAAACCTTAATATTATTCTTTTCCGACTTTTTCAAAGCTGAAAAATAGTCTTACACGGTAGTTTCAACATTGCGGCCCTCTGAGCCTTCCCAGCATGTGCAGCTTCAAAAACCGGCATTGTGCGCTCACTTAAATGAACACTCTACCCAAACTCTTTTGGCGAGACACACTCATCCCCCTGAAGACTTGCTGTAAAATCTTTGAACCTTAGAAAGATATTAGGTTTTCTTACTTGTGCATGATTCCACCCGTCACCCCCAAACCAGCCAATCCCACAATAAATACAGAACCTAAACTTTTCAGCTCCTACACCTCATCCTGAACACTGCACTCACACCCGTCTTCAACCTCCTCCAATTCTGCAGCGTCGCTCCCCTCGAGTTCGCCCATTGGCTGCTCGTATTGAACTCTGCTGCTGATGGAGCAGTGCAGCACCTCCGGGCCTCCAGGCATTAGTCCGGCCCCACGCCAGGCCGTGCTCTGCATCCAAACACTGCTGGCCACTTAACTCACCCTTTCCATCAACAACCTGGTTATCATCGGGCTGTAGCAACATCCAAATTCTTCATCCTGTACCCTTCACAAAGTGTTACTGGTGCTGGGCGAGATCACATTGGGTTAAACATTTTACGTCTTCATGTTCAGGACAGTTGAGCAAGAACAACAAACGACCTGCAACACCAAACATCCAGTTTAATATCCATCTTCAAGCAGAAACGGCTGCAGTTTAATTCATCTTCTCCTGCGGTTCGACTTTCTTGACATTAGCCTGATAACTGGAACCCTGGGAACCAGACGGATCTGCGTCTGGTTCCCAGGGTTTCTCTGCTCTGATTGGTTGTAGGTCTGTCCAGCTGCACCCATGTTGGTCTGCGCCCGTTGATACGCCTCACTGGCATCAGAAATTAAGTGACGTTCAAGACTGATTCACATTTGCAAATTGGTCTGGCGACGTCAGGCCAGATACCAGGACACCTGGCTGGTTACCGTTAGACTGAGACAGACAGACAGACAGACGCCAGGAGTCACAGCAGAACGTTACGCCGCGGCAGGTGAGCACATGCCGGAATTTATGGGACAGCTGTGATTCAAAACTGCTAATGTAGCCAGCCATCATCCAAGAAGCAAAAACCTGATTTTCACAGTGGAGACATTTTACAGGCGATGCACAAACCAAAATTCCGTCACGTCACGATTACAGGTAGCCTCACACTTTAACACCTGGTCACATACTATGTTATGCTACAGGCTACATGCTGGATGGTCCTTACATACTTTTTGTATGTTGAATAGACGCATGCACCTCACTCCATCGCTGACACTTCCTGCTGATTGGTTTGTGTCATTTAAATCATCAGTCCTCCTCTAATTCTGACACTCTGCTGATTCATCGATGAGGCTCTTTAACGAGGTTAATAATCAGTTCAAGTTGGTCTTTGTTTTCTGTGTCTTCTCTTCCATCACCATGAATCATGCCCCCCCCCCTCCGTGTGATCTAATGTGCTCTTATCATGAGAGAAAAATCAAATCCATTGACTGCTATTTGTCCAAGTTTTCATCTGTGCACAGTTTGTCTTTTTAATACGTCCCAAGGTTCTGCAGCGTTTGCACTCGGCCCTTTCGGTCGCTTCCAACGGAGATGTTTCAGTAACTGAGACTGCTGCACGTCACCGCTGATAAGAACCTCGCGTGTGGACTGTGGACGGCTAAATGCCAAAAGTTCCCACAGAAGGATGACAGAGTTGCACCGCCAACCTTCCACCCTCACATCGATGTCACATCAGCTGCAGCACCGATTTTACATTCATTAACAGACGTCAGTCAGAGGTTTGTTTCTAAATTCACGTATTTCAGCATTGCTGTTACACTTCATGTTTCCATGGTCTCGTATTATCTCCTGCACACTCTGCTGTAACCTGTCAGACAGAAAGCACAAATCACAGTCACTTGCTAGTCGTCACTGCAGCACGGTTGACAGTTTCTCTGTTGCCAACCTCAATAAATAATGCCTCCGATTAATCTCTCCTTACCGATCACCACCTACCTTGAAGGTATTGCGAGCAGGATGTGCTGCATCGCTGTTTCAATGTATACACGGGTCTTTTCTTTCCCACAAGCTATTTAAACATCACTGTTCTTTGAAGGTGAACTGGTCGCATCGATCTTTGATTCTGTACCTCAGATGCTCCTGATATCAGGAAAAAATCACAGACAGATTCAGCAACAGGCCGCGAACATGAAGGGGAATCGATTTCAAATAAATCCCACGTCAAACGGCATGAAAATGGTTTGAGAGTACAAGGAGTTTTTGATTTTATTTTCGTGGTGGGAGCATCGGTACAAATGAGAAGTGAGTGCAAAGAGACGAGGAGAGAGAGAGCGCAAATTGGAGAATTACGTTTACAAGCGACCTCTAAAGAAAGGGGAGGAAGAAAAAGAAAGTGGAGGGGGGGAGGAATCGAGGAAACATCAAGTGTATCAGCTCGCCGGCTGAATGCAGATTTCAAAGCTGGGCCTCGTTCGACGCCTCTAGTCAATTTCCCTCCTTGTCTCCTTGAATTGCCTTTAACAAGGTGGTGGACGGACAAATGAGACAGAACGCTCCACCGCGGAAAATCACAGCAAACAGCAACAAATCTAATATTCATTTCACACCTCCACCCTAATTTCAGGCACATTACAATCAATAGGCAGGTACTCTGCCAGCTCCTGCTCTGTCCCCTGCCTCCTGCCTGCGCTCAAGCTGCAGACAAATAGAATAATATGCAAATAATACAAAGAAAAAAGGGATAATGAGTGCAATTATAATAGCTAGATTACTGTGCAACTGCTAGGTCTGTCTGCAGCAGAGATTGTGATGTCGGGAAGGATTTACAAAAGCAAAATTATGCATGAGGAGGACCGGAAAGACACAAACCCCAATTCCATCTAAGCCAAACATTGTTTTGTTTAGTCGAGCCCTTTTTGTAATAGAAGAGTGGAGGAGATGAAATGCAGGGGGGGGGGGGGGGATAAAGATAGGTGAGGAGAGGGAGTGAGACAGGAGAGGGCAGGTGTAAAATACTACCACTCTTTATACTGTGTGCGGTGGAAAGGATAGCTGAGGTAAGGGCGAGACCACTTGATGGATGGACGAATTCAGCAGCCAATGGATGTGTGCGGGGAGGAGAGCGAGGAGGGAGGGGAGGTGAGGGGAGGAGGAGGAGGAGGAGGAGGAGAAAGGTGAGATTAGCAGCGACAGCAGAGATGAGATGTGAGGCAGGGAGGTGGGGTCACAATCAAATGTACTTCACTTGTATTTCATCTTCATGCGACCAGCACCACCCATATTACTACATCATATGTTCACTCCAACACATTTATCTGAAGCTACTTCTCACATTTTGGTTTTAATCTACCAAATTAATGGTTTTAGATCATACGAGACATTATTACAGATTAAACCAGTTACAAAAGTTGTTTCTCCTCCGACCTTCTCTCATGGTTTAGTTTGAGTAACTGAAGATGTTAAATAATACAACATTTTACATTCACTGATCATCTCAGGCCTCCTCAGATTTATCTTGTGACCCTTTGGCAGGCCGGACCCCCAGGTTCTGAACCACCGAGTACTAGAAAATGTAGTTCCAACCAGCTAACTGAACATAGTTGGCTAGTTTGAGTTACTTGATATAACAGCTGCTGACTCAGATTCTGCAGATTCGTCACCCGAGACACTTTATTATACAAATATCGATTATGGTCAATTAAAAGATCGGAGAACTTCTTCCACTGCCGGAAACAAGGATGCAGAACAGGACAAACAGAAAAGATGACAAAACACGGGCAAGGAAAGCGTGAAGGAAATAAATAAGAGGACGTGAGCAGACAGGCCCGGTGTAAAGCGCAGCGCCGCTGTAACTTCATCCTCAGCGCCTGCTGCAAATGGCAGCAGAGCTGCGAGACGAGCTGCTGACAGATGAATTGTAAAATGAAGAAATGCAGGGAGGACAGACCGATGCAACGGCCACAACAACATAAATGGGCGTCACGTGACGGATGTGACGGATTAACGGAAACAGGCAGGGAGGATGGGTAGACAAGAGACGCCGGAGAAGATGAGATGGAGGAAAGTCTCGTAGGCCGCTCGCACTTTCCGAAACAAAAGCGGAGGCCGTGGAATTGTTGACCTTTTAACTTGATTTCCTCAGTAATACAAATGCTCGGCGAGCCATTGAAAGAAAGAGCGCCTTTTCAGAAAGAAGCAGCTTGAGACATCGGTGGGATGTCTGTGTTCGATATGTGCCTGCATGGCTGACCTTTCTCTAATGGGCAGCGGCGGCGCTCGCCCGAACACCGCGGTGCTGTTGGACGTTCGGCAGAGAGCAGCAGCAGTGAACATCAGCCCCCTTTTGTTTGTTCTGTTGCCTTTTTTTCGTTTGTCCTTTTGCCCTTTTGTTGTGCGATCGCGTGATTAAGTAAAAGAAAAGGCCACTTTCTTCTCTGCTTCCGTCTCTTTGTGTGAATAATTTAGAAGGTGAAAAGCGACGCCTGCAGACGGGATCACCCACCAGAACATAACTACATGCACTCGCAGCTACAGAGCAGCCAGAGCCATTTGTTGGATCCTGAATCACATATATCCGGCTTCAGTCCTGAGCTCCACCCGTAGGTTTTTACAGGTCGAGCACGAAGGATGTTCCTCCTCAGAACATTTCCAACCTTCCTTCAGAAAGGACTCGATGTCGTTACACTGCCACTAAATACTTGCTAATGTAACACCAACCTATTGCGGAAAGATTCGGTATCCGACTCATCACGGACACATTTTGACCCTTTAAAGTTCACCACCGCCCGTCTACACGCTGATCGCTCCGTCGGACTCGTGGAACAAACGGTATTTCTGCAAGTCCTCGTCGCAAACACGTTAAAAACCTCTGACTTTCTGTTGGCATTCAATCAAAATTGCACGTGGACAGAAGACGAAGTGGCCGTTTGGTTATTAAACCGCCATCGGTGATTGTAAAGTCTTGAAATTCATGACATTTTTGTGACAGGAACTCGTTCAAATAACGTGCTGGAACGAATAAATAAATCGCACGAGACGTGAAACGCTGGTTAGAGAAGCCTTCAGCCTCCCCCTGCTGGTTCAGTTCAAATCATGCAGAAAGGGCGAACCATTTACTCGTTTTTAGCTTCAACAAGCCAACTACATTCATTTAATGACTTAACAGAAAATACAACTTGGGATTTGATATAAAATCCCCCTTCATAGAATTTAATGTTATTTGAGTCAGAAATTCTCAGTTTTTATTATAAACTTTATCGTTCTAAGAATTTCTGGTAATATTCTAAATTAAATCGTCTTCTTTTCAGCTGCTCACAGTTTCAGGTTTCATGTATTTTCGTCTGGTGGTGCACAATATTAGTTTTATTTTAATAAAGGTTTTCCATATGTTCACTATTAAGATATTAATATTACGCGACGTGGGCTTGTAGGATGTCCAGCACAATCCTTTCTCCTCCTCTTGACCTTTTGCATTAATGCATTAATATGTCTCACGTATCATCTATATTACAGGAAGAGTTGTCACTGTCCGGACAAATTAGGAATCCTAGTGCTCCTTTATGTTACACAAATTAAGTTTTGACCTCAGTGCAAATTATCGCTGGGCCAAGTCGTGCTGTTGCATCTGTTCACACAGAGTCGCAGCTGCCGGAGTAGATGGGACAAGGACCAGCTGATGGCTGTCATTCACGCAACCTTACCGGCCTTTTCCCTGAAGTGTTGCTGAACACTGATCCCCGCGACCCCCCGATGCAGGAAAATGTTCCTGAACATTTCAGGGACAGACTGCGCGTTAAGGTTCCGTCACGCTGGGGAGGGTCCACTGTGCGTCTTCACCTCCACGTTGATTGTCTTTGAAATTGCCTGCTAAAAAAAAGGAGCTTGTTCTTCTCCACGGAAATTTCCGGCTTTCTCAGAGGTCCGCTCAGGTAATCACCCCCCATCGAGGCCGCTTAAGTTAGGAAACGGTTCAGTTTAATCAGTGAGAGACTCTTTAGTAGCAAATATATTTCTCCTGGTTAAAAAGGTTGAGGGGATCATTTCTGCTGAAATCTCAGTTTGTGTACCAACTGTTCATGCCGTCTGAAAACAGCTTAATTAATCGGTTCATTCTTTCTGCTGTGTGATGACTTCGACTAAGATATGAAATGTGCTTTGTGTTTTTTGTTGGATTAAGCAAACAATATATAAAGTGTCCATTTGTGAGCATTACAGGTGGGTGGACTGTTTCCAGAGCTTGCGCTAAGCTAAGCTAAGCTAACTGGCAGCTGCCGGTAGCCGTGTCTTTACCGCACAACATGAGTGGTATCAAGCTTCTCATCCAACTCCCCACCAGGAGGCATATTCCCAAAAACGGTGTTGGACTGGGACAAAGCTCAACATGGTGAGAAGTGTCACGGCACCTTTCTTGTACTAAAAGACAAGCCTGCATGAGTGAATCACCTTTAACTAAAAGGAATAAAAGATCCAGTGAAGAAGTGTTCAGTTATCTCTGTCCTTCATCGACCAGTGAGGCTGCAGCAGCTCTGTACGTCCTCACACTGCTGTCTGAGGTCAAACGGCAGCAGATTAAACGTGTCGCATATATATATATAGATCCATCACTGTCCTTTGTTCTGCTGGAATGTGAAATAGAGGTGTTGGGATTTTGGGAAATGGGTGGTTTGGGGCGGATCTCAGGAGTACAAGCTGCATGCCACTCGAGCTGAAACAAAGCAAACGTTCCAGGCCAGGAGTTTTGTGTCCGAGTTGCTCTTAATTTGAACAATCAAGAAAAGGCATCATCCAACTGCTGGTGAACTGTTGACCGATGATGCCGCTGGACGTGAGGCTCCGTCCCACAGGGAAGCAGGAGCGTTGGTGGATGCGCACGTGTTCTCTCTGATTGGCACAAATGATAAGTTACATTAGAGACAAACAATTTGGGAAATCGCAGCAGGAATTCAGCTCAAACAGAAACACAAAAGAACGGCGTCCGTATTTATACAGACATCTATCCACAGACACTGTATAGACCAAAAATCAGGCTTTTTCTTCTCCTTCCAATTTATATAATAATATGCTGCAACAACAAATATGTTAATCAGCATATCTGCCGAAAATAACAAAGTAATGCTCATAGTTGCCTTTAACCAGGTGCACAAACTGCCAGCTGTCAGTCAGACCAGAAAGTTAAATGTCAGGATTCACGAGGCTTCACTTCATGTCGACTCTGTTTGCCAGTTAAGGGCGTCTCCCTAGTGATGAACTTACTGAATTATTTACTTTACAAAAAGAATCGCAGAGGAGCACCTGAACGCATCATTAGCGTTACTTTCAGGCGCAGCTTGGATGGAAAAAGTGCCGTTGCATCTTAACACAACAGAATATATCGGGACGGATCAAATGTACCGGATATTCACGCACCCGGACGGACAAACGCACAGCGACAGCCGATCAAGGAGTCGCTCTGCTGCAAACACAGAGCAGCAGATACAGAATCGAACAGAAGGAGCCTCCAAATCAGACGTCCGACCACAGCCAGCAAACGTTCTCCTCCTCCCCCTCTGACACACTGTCTCATCCCATTCACCGCAGAGAGCTCTCCCACTTTGGATAGTAGGGGAAGAGAGAATTAAGAGTCCGTATTGGAACAGCTCCAGCGCTGCCATCATGTCCTCACCTACCCCCACTGGCCGGCGCGCCCTAAATGAACAGCTGACAGGCAGTCCAACACCGGCCAATACAGCAAACAGACAGCTGGGAAATTGTCTCCGTATATAACGGCCTCATGCCTCTTATAGTTTAGAGGCTGCCATATCAAGCCACGTGCAGGAGGGGAACGACTGGCTGGGTGGAGGAGCCCAGATTATTTAGTTTCACCTTAGATATGAGCAGTTGTCTTCCATACGACAGTGTAGTTACAGCTGAAGTGAGTTTGCTCCCCTCCCTTATTGTGAAACATTTAAATAAAGGCCCCACGGGCATTGCACAATAGCTTAGGCTATAAATGCTGTGGTGCGTGGCGTCGGGTAATGCTACATACTCGTCCCTATACAAACAAAACAGTGGGTTTTCACAGAAAATTACATTTTAAACTGCAACTGTGAAATGTAAAGATAAGTCCCGAGTGGGTGTCCATGTGGGTTTCCACATCGCTTTGTTAAAATTAAGGAATTTATACTTGGACATGAAAGATATTTCAAAACGATTGCACGTGGACGTACGCCAGGAAATTACTGTAGTTGTTTTCTGTTTTTAAAGCATCTTAAAAAGAGGTTTTTGTGGCATAATGCAAAGCAAGAGTCACATCCAGATAGGCTGAAATCAGGAGGGGAGAATGATGCAGAGTCTATTTTAGGGATGCTGACAGACACGCCGAGCGGCAGAGGAATCAAGCGTGTGACATGATCGAAACAGCAATCAGGCTGCAGGTGACAAGTGTTTGATGAAGCCACATATTCAGGATCCCACACCGAGACGCTTGGTGACGTTCCTCCGTTCTTTCTCTCCAACACACACATGTCGAAGTATTTATATTACATACAAAGACCGGCGGCTTTAAATAAATCATTTGAGATTTCAGAAATCATGCAACATAATGTATTTCCTTAAATAAAAACCGGTAGTCAAGTAAAAGTCAGGTCTCCAGCAACGGGGGTGTCGACACGAACAAATAAAGGCTGGATAAACTCCGGCTGGCTGTTTATTATGTGCTGCCAACTAAC
The DNA here is from genome assembly GCA_036023855.1 of Gadopsis marmoratus. NCBI lineage: Eukaryota > Metazoa > Chordata > Actinopteri > Centrarchiformes > Percichthyidae > Gadopsis > Gadopsis marmoratus. The sequence goes on along the minus strand of JAVQJF010061817.1, from coordinate 444 downwards.
GTAGTATATCTCCATCACTGTAATTTAATAAACTCAACAACATCATCACGCTATTTTTCACCACTGTTGTTCTGGATTATTCACCTAAAGTGTTGTTGTCTGATTTCAGTCACTGCAGCCGTGTCTTTACAGCTGGATGTTGTAGTAACTTACAAGCACCACAAGATGGCAGCAGCTACAAGTTTCATACGGGAACTTTGTACATCCACACGTTTCCCGCAAATGTTTCACAATAAAAGTCTTGTTAAGAACTGAAGGGTTTCTGTCCACAGACACACTAGAAGGCTTTTAATTTGAAACTGACACAGGAAGTGTTGAGTAACAGCGTGATGCAGTAACTTTAACAGGGTGCTAATCAAAACGGGGCTTCGTACTAAAATATGACCAATTCTACTCATCAAACAGAGGGAATTAGAAACAAAGGCCTGCCTCTAATACAAGCCT
>JAVQJF010061814.1:0-18171 GCA_036023855.1 Gadopsis marmoratus | reverse complement strand
AATGAGCTGTTGCCAGACGGGGTGCCTGCCAGATAATTCTCTCTGTATTTCGTAATATACCAGAGTATAGTGCTGAGTGCTGGTGCACTGGCAGTAAAGCACTGGCAGTAAAGCACTGGCAGTAAAGCACTGGCAGTAAAGCACTGGTAGTAAAGCACTGGTAGTTAAGCACTGGCAGTTAAGCACTGGTAGTTAAGCACTGGTATTTAACCACTGGTAGGAAAGCACTGGTATTTAACCACTGGTAGTAAAACACTGGTAGTTAAGCACTGGTATTTAACCACTGGTAGTTAAGCACTGGTATTTAACCACTGGTAGGAAAGCACTGGTAGTTAACCACTGGTAGTTAACCACTGGTAGTTAACCACTGGCAGTTAACCACTGGCAGTTAACCACTGGTAGGAAAGCACTGGTAGTTAACCACTGGTATTTAAGCACTGGTATTTAAGCACTGGTAGTTAACCACTGGTAGTTAACCACTGGTAGTAAAACACTGGTAGTTAACCACTGGTAGCAAAGCACTGGTAGTTAACCACTGGTAGCAAAACACTGGTAGTTAACCACCGGTAGTTAACCACTGGTAGTAAAACACTGGTAGGAAAGCACTGGTAGTTAACCACTGGTAGGAAAGCACTGGTAATAAAACACTGGTAGTAAACCACTGGTAGTAAAACACTGGTAGTAAACCCAGAGCCATGTGCACAGAGAGAGTCGCGTCAACAGAAGTTCAAAATGCTTGACGGTCACATGATTCCGGCAGACTTCAGGTGGTTCTCCCTACAAGGCCCGTTGTGGTCTGTGTCTGCGTGGATTTATTGGTGTTTCCGGTTTTATCTTTGAAGTCTTCTCTGCTGAGTTTCCGGCCTTGTGTTTTTCTGGCGTTGCCGCTCCTGTGTTGATCGCTCTGGCCCTCTGTGTTCACCTGTAGTCCTGTCTGTTTGTACCTGCTCTGTTGGCGTGTTCTTTGTCGGGCCATTGTGTCGTGAGAATCCGCGGCCCGTTCTGTTCTTTGTGGTCCCTCATGAAACTTACCTCCAGTTTTGCCGCCTGTGCTTGGGTCCTTTTTCCTCCTGCCGCCGTGCCCCAACAGCGGCGCCGACACGTAACGTGGCTCTGGTTTGCCAGAGCTGAGGGGAGCAACCGTAGGCACAGAGCAGCTACAGCAGCTCGGAGTCTGGAGGAAAAACCTCAGAAGCTCCAAGAAATGTTTCTGATGCTCCAGATAAAAGCTCTGCATCAGAGGAAGGATTACAGTGGGAAAAAGAAACTAATGGGTAGCTTTTCCCTGTTGGAGATGCTGAAAGAAGAGCAGTTCACTTGGACAGGTTGGTCTCCGTAAAGTATTTCGGGTAGGCTATGTAGCTATCACGTTCACTCTACCTAAGTAATGGATCATTGTCTTGGAGGCGTGGAGCTCCCCCTGTAGGCACACGTCACGAGAGTGCGTCGACGTAGTTGCTTTCAAAAGGAGGAGACGAACGTTCTGCACTCCAGCTTTAAAATGATTAACTTCATATTTTAGAAACAGGACGCTCAGTGTTTGGATGAAGGTGCGTCTGACTTAGTAGCTGCAACTGTCATTTCAGTGTGTCAGTTACAAATTTAATTTAATTGATTTGAATTAATCAACTTTTAGGTAAAAATCAGATCCGACTCTGCATTGACAATAATAAAGTCAATATTACAGGACTCCCAAAAAACTTTAATACAACAGTTCTACTTGTTTGTGTTTTTTTTAATATTTATTTAAATTTTTATCAACAACACTTCCTGCACGAATGTTTCATATTAAAAGCTGTGTAGGAAGCGTTCTGGTTGGCCGAAATGCAATCTGCAACTCGCCTATCATCCGACAACTTTTTATTAGGTTTTTAAAAGGTATCTGCCGTCAAACCATTCAACTCGTCATCAGACCACAGCCAACCATCCCGTACTAACCATGAATGCACAGAGCCAGCTGTTTCTCTATTTTTTTGGACATGTCTGTGAGTTGCTTGTGTCACTTCGTCAAACACTTCCCTTTTCCTGCGCCGGCCGCTGACCACAGGTTTCTGTGTAGGCTTTTACTCTGATAGATCAGGGAGGAAGTGTGAACTCTCGGAAGGGAAATCCGTATCGAGCAAGTCAGGTCAGAGGAGATTCTAAATGGCTCTCTGAGCTGCTGTCACACTGCAGGCATCCAAGCTGGTTTAATTTTGTAACATTCTCATGTCTTCTTTAGTATATTTGCGCAGCATTATTTGACGGAAACAGGCTAGACAACAGGCTAGACAACAGGCTAGACAACGGCACCCTGACTATTATTTTTTACTAGTATTATGATACCCCAGGACACCATCCGTCGTCTCATTAGGAGCCCCGACGTTGTCAGGCAGCATCAAGCAGGTGGAGACAAACTACTGAGGACCATGTTGAGTTGCTGTAGTGACATTTCAGCTAAATGGACAAGCTGCTGCATCATGTTTCACTTTGATTTTTGGGGTGTCTTTGAATTCAGCCTCTGTAGGCTGATCATTTCCATCAAACGATGTGGCATCCTTCGATCCTAACACATTACCCAGAGTCCATATCAGTGTAGACATCCAGCAGGATTTTTATTTCCCCATCGAGATCTGATGTGTTTCCAAAGTGTTCCTTTAATTTCTGTGGATTTTGTGATTTAAAAAGGTAACGTGCCTTCCAACAACAACAAAATCATGTAGTTAGCACGCTGCATATTGTTAGCTGCAAGATAGTTACTTAAACTACATAGAGGTGCTCCAACCTGGCAACCTCCGCAGAATAGTCCAAATGACCAAAAGAGCGTTTTGCGAACATACAATTAAATACATTTCACTTGGCAATGGCTCATATTGCGTGTTACTAGTTTTTTGTATTTCACTATATGTCTATACTATACGTCCATATTCATGCCAATCATTTTGTTCAAATAAAAACAACAAGTCAACACATCAACATTAATTTCAACCATACTTGTCCTTTATGGTTTGTTATTTCAGTGTTATTCCCTCAGTTGGTATCAGGGGTTGGTGTAGTGTTGACAAGTGACTGCGGCGATCCCAACACTAACAGACTCGCAGAGAGACTGGATGAAGGGCTTTTGTCAGGGTGACAGATGTTGGCCTATTTTCTCCTCACTAATCTGAAGCACAGAGGTGACTGCCCACCACACACCACACTCACTGCTGTTTCTTCCCTTCTCACTCACTCACTCCATCGCGAGGTGTCAGCAAGATTAGTGATGTCTGTAACACCAGTGAGTTGGCATTCTGTCAAAAACCCTCACGGGACTGAAGGTCACACACTGAAAATGCTGTTTACATGTGAAAACTACCTCAGTTCAGTCCAACAGTCAGGCAGAGATTGCTTCCTTTGTAGTCAGATAAAGATATTGATTAATGCAGCTTTAAGGACAGATCTGAACAATCAAAGCTCAAATAATCACCAATCACACTTATCCAAGCTCTCTATCATCACCAATACTAGGCTTGTTGTGATATATTTGTCTGTTTTTGAGATTTAATAAAGTCATGCAGCGTATAAAGCGGCCTGTGTGTGTATGTGAGGCAATGCACTGTTGCCACTTACGTGAAGCAAAAGAAGAGCGTGGTGGAGCCAACGAGGAAGAAAGTGGCTGCCGACACCGGGATGTAGCGTGAGGGTCGCAGGGGCCTGCTGGGTGGGACCACGGTGTGGGGGAGGGGCGACGAGGATGGGCCCCGCCCTCCACTTTTACTGCTGCCACCTGGCATCACTTCCTGCGTGTGATGGTGTGCGTTTCCGTTCAGCAACTGCTACGCCACGGAATTCCTCATTCAAGAGTGAAAGGTTTCTGTTGGGGTATCGAGTGGATTTGTAGAAATGATGGATTGGCAAAAATAAACGTAAAGGAGAGATACAAAAGAGCTGGAAGGATAGTTGAGGGCTTCCTCTTTCACGTGGAAAAGAGCACAACGCTCCTCGGATTACCACACTGACACGGGAGGGGGAGCGAACACTCGTTTTCTTAGGTCAATCCTGATCTACTGTGTGTGCCAGATTAAAAGAATCTTCTTAGTCACTCTGCTGTAAAAGCCTTGTTTTCCTTTCAGCCCGAAAAACAGGTGGGAAGGCGGGATCAGCAAAGAAGCCACAGATTGTGAAGAGGCATCCAGACAGCTATCCCGTACAAACGGTGGAGATAAGTACACACTAGCCTGACTCTGGTCTACACAACATGTCAATCAATACAAATACAGGCCAATTTAAAAGTATCATTCTCACAGGTCTCTTTTTAGGAGAGTCAGTCTAAAATGAGGAAATCTGCTTTTGAATAGCAACGTGAATAAAGGCTTGGTGGAAATCATGATAGTGCAATTGAAAAAAAAAACATTTAAATGTAAAAAAGTATTTGGTCCCATCTGTCAAAACACAAGAAGTTAGTTAAGTGATGTGGGGTGTGAAAGACCAACCAAATCCTGACAGACAGAAACCCTCAGCTAAACGGATCAACCATGGGCCTTATGTGAACGGGTCCAGTTTGATTTCATTGGTCTATAAATGGGAGTTTAGTGAGGTACAAGGGTTGGCAGAGGTAGACCTGTTTTGGTAGGAGATGGACTGCAACAGCAAGAAATGAAATGAAGCTGAAAGAAAGAAAATGGAGAGGAGAGCTTGAAAGAAATCTGGGATGACAGTCTGACTTGGCTTTCTATTTTCCTTCCTTTGTGACTTCCTCTTCCACTTAGAAAAAAATGCAGGTTAAGACCTACATTGGAAATGGCTGTTTGTCTGTGCAAACAAAACGTATGGAGATTCCTATTCACTTCAAATCAACAGTCTGGGCAGCTGCGAGAAAAGGCCCAAGTAAAAAAATGACCACCCTTCTGCTTTCAGTCCAGGACTCGTATTAGAAACAACAGTCTGTTAGCGGGCCAGTGGAGTAGCCTGGTTTTCCTGTGTCGGGGCATCCCTAAACCCCCGCCGGTGGCTGATTCAAACCACCTCACCTGCCAGCTGCACCATGGATTTCATTGGAAGACAGAAAGCAGGAAAAGATGGTGTGCTTCTTTCCAAAACATCCGAGGGAAAATCCAGTGGAACATCCATTAGAATCCATGTAAATAGAAGAAATTGAGAAAGATGCCCCTGTTGGTCTGGAGCCCTGCGTCAGTCGGTAAAGGTGTCATCTCATGAAGCAGCCAGAAATCTCAACAAGGAACAACTCCGTTCCCCCACTGGTGTCCTTGTGCCATGGCGTTAGTGGACGACTGTTATGTAACCGCCGGCCTTCTTTTTTGCCCTCTTCCCCTGGGAGTTCCAGGGCCTTCCCTCTGCTTCCGTCCCCAGCGGAGAGCACCGAGGCTTGGCTAACACCCTGCCACAACAGTCCCTTGGAGGATACAGCCTCTCTGGAGCAGCGTCCTACAAATGACCTCAGCAAAAATGTGTCAAACTGTGGTTTTTATGTGTTGAAGACAGAGATTCCTAGGGCCATCTGTACCTTGAAGGAGTGTTCTTCTCCAACCTTCGAAAACAGGATGCAAACAATTTCGCCCATCCAGTGCCGATCACTGGATCATCATTTGTTTATATGGATGAAACATGAGGTGGCAGTGTGGAGTATCAACTTCAACAGGTCGTCCTGGGTCACAGAACAAAGGAATCTAGCCTGGTCAGGATGCTGCACCTACAATGTAAGCACAGAAAGAAAGGTTAAAGAGCAGATACTCCAGTATGTTTTACACAGCATTTACAGGTACTGTCCTTTAGAGGTTTGGCCACTTGTTCTACAACAAGGCACAGTCAATCCACACAGGATGATAAAAAGCCTGGTACGATGACAATATGTTTTATTTATTACACTCTTCTACACATGACTTTGGTTCTGAGCTGCTGCAGCACAACTTATCACTAATAAACACATTGCAAACTGAGAGGTGCCAGACTTTTACACATAAATGCAGCTGGATACTTAACGTTCCAACCAACAGACCTCAGTTTGTTAGGATAGACAACCACACCTCCTCAACCCTGGTCAAAAAGGCAGACCAGAATCTCTTCTTCCTGAGGAGAGTGAAGAAAGTCCATCCGTCTCCTCAGATTCTGGTGAACCACAGCCTGCATCTCAGCATGGTATGGCAGAATCTCTGTCTCGGACCAGAAAGCCGACAGCAGAGTGCTTAAAACTGCATCACTGGTACTCCACTCCAGCACAGCATCGTCTGGGACACCTCTCCTAACCTCTGGGAACTGCTACAGGAAGCAGGAAAACAGAAACAGCTTCCTGCCCACAGCAGTCACCTGTACTACATTTGCTCCAAAATACCCATACACTGCTGCACATACTGCATATACAGAGCAGGGCGCATTTCAGTTCCGTCCACACCGGAGGGGCCAACTATATTGCTGCAAGTTAAGCTAAAGCATTTTGACAGTATGCAAATTGCATAGTGGATTGTGGCTAAATGAGAAATTTATTCAGTATTCTGTTTGCAAGTGGCTAATCTTGAGAAGCGACACTGAGGTAGACCCACAATGCTACGATTGACCTCCCTGGTAGACACAGGGTGCTAAAATACTCCTAGCTACAGGCATTTGGTTAGTGAGGGTGAAGACATCATCCAATGGATGAGTGGGAACAGGCACAGGACTCAACACTCATCCATTTTGTGGTTGCAGCCCTTGGTTGCATTTTGTGGCGCCGACTGTTTTCCCCTCCGGGGGGCGTGGTATGATGCGTGGCGCTCTCTACATCTAATTATACTACTGCCTATACTGTATCTATAGTGTATACACCATATTAATGTCATACATCCAGCTGTTTATTCTGTATATAATCTCTTACTATTGCCATTATTTGTACTACATACTGTATATGGACTACAGCAGCAAGAGAAAGTAAGTGAACCCTTTGAAATTGCCTGCATTTATGTATAAATGTGTCTTAAAATGTGGTCTGATCTTCATCTGAGCTACATTAATGAAAAAACAGAAGCTGTTTTAACCAATAACACACACATGATTGTACCGTTCTTGTCCATTTTGAATACATTATACATCCGTTCTCCTTCATCCTGCTCTCACTCATTCATGCTAAGAATATGGCAGAGCTGAAGCAGTTCAGTGAGGAAGGATGGTCCAACACTCCTCCTGAACGCTGTGCAGGTCTGATCCGGAGCTACCGGAAGCTCTTGTTTGAGGTTTTATGCTGCCAAAGCAAGTTCAACCAGTTATTAAATTAATTTAAATTCAATTGAATTAAATTCACGGGTTCACTTACTGTTTCCACCAGCACTGCAAATGTTTGATGGGTGTGTTCAATAAATTCAATTCAGTTTTATTTATACAGCTCCATATCATAACGAAGTTCTCTCACAGCACTTGTTCATACAGAGCAGGTCTAGACCAGCTCTGTATTACAGAGAGCCAACAGTTCCACCATGAGCAGCACTGTGGCAGGGAAAACTGCATGTTAATACTGGTCATTCTGTAGAGATATCACATTTTACCCCTTACTGTGCAGTTTTCAACATGTGCATTGGCCTGCATTTGACTGCTTTCTGCACTCCTGGTTAGATGCTAAACTGCAGTACTGCAGTTGTCTGAGTACTCTGCAATGACAAAGTCCCACTGCCACTCAGTATGAACCTGGGTCATAATGAAAAGTAAATCTAATATCTCTATATCAAGGTTGTTTGTTTGCATTAGTGTCCACACTAACTACTACTATCAGCAGATATAGTGTTATCTCCAGATATCGATGTCAGTAGCAGCCCTAAACATCCAGCATCAGCTGAGCTACAGTTTCAGCCCCAGGCTTAATATTCAATTACTTAATGTGAAAATAACTTGCATCACAACACAATTCAAACAAGTTGTTCAGGTGAGTAGTGCACAGTGTGCAGCAGCTTAGTCTGACAGGACTCAACAGAGACAGACGTTCCAGCGCTCCTGTTCAGGCAGGGTATGATGGATGGAGCTGTAATCTATTACTGCTGCCCCATTCATCAGCTCGCTCGGCCTCACTGAGTCGGCAGAGGACCATTCGCACTGGACAAAATAAACGGTCCTCGTTATCAACGCTCATCATTCTGAACATAGTCTACTAGTATCAACATGTCAGCTTACACGTCACTCGCTGATCTATAGGATTGTTCTACAATGGTAAGATTATTCATCAATATGCATTTGATGGATATATCATCTTCGTGTGCTTCACGTCTTGTTTTTATTTTTAATGTAGTCCTGTTTGATCTGTATGTATCACATCATTTCCAAACACTGAGATTTGGACAAACCATCCTGAAAAAGGAAGTGTCTGGTTATTTTCTACCCACGTCTGAATCATGGCGTCAATTAGTTGCCTTTTCCAAAAAAATAAAAAATAAAACAGTCTTCAAAACAAGAATTTGAAAGAGAATCTAGTCTTTGAACAAACGCAGGCTCAATGATCCGGTGCGGAGGGGGTCTGGTAACACACGTGCACCCTGACATGCAAACTAGTAGGAATACAAGATGTCCCTTCTTGTTTATTAGCCAATATTTGCCTAAACAGAGTGGGCCACGTTGTGACATGTCAAGGCCAGCGTTAAGGTTCTTAACCTGGTACCTCCAAGAGGCAAGATGGCCGATGCCGAGTTTGACAGCGATGATAGCAAAGCAGTGGTTCCATCACAGCCCATCACATTGGGCTCTGCACACAGAAGGATGTGCTTTGCCTCATCGCAGGCTCTCCTCTCCATTCACTCATCTATACTGCTGTGGAATCCTCAGCAGAATTCTTTGCATTTCCCCAAGTGCCATGAAAACGCCAGAGCAGTTCTACGGGATCTGATCCAGCATCAGGCTGCAGCCTTACTCCATCAGGTAAAAGCTAGCAGCCCGCAGACACAATGGCAGCTTGTTGCATGTAGGAGGAGGCTACAGCTCTGCCAGTACTCTCAGACCGAGTGTGCCTGGGCCTGCAGGAGCAGGTGGAGCGTCGGGACATGCACCACCCCTGCAAAAACGGTGCCTTTTAGCCATTGATGCAATGCAAAACAACCAGTCTCCAGTTTGGTTGTTGCCAGTTCAGTGGAGTTTCGCAGCGTTGGAGGTGGAATAGCCTACTAACGTGTCGAATCTAGGCAGAGGTGTCGTCTGAGCTGTCAAACTCAGAGGACGCGATTCATCCCGGAAATCATGTGCCATTCCCTTCCCACACGGGTCACAACACCGCGCAAAAGCCTAAATGTCGTTGGGCGTCTGTGCACGTTTCAAACATTCCGTCGGTCCTGGAGGATCCACGCTGCAGACCTCTATAATCTTACAGTGACAGCTGTTCCAGCCAAATCCAGGCGCAGCGTCCTGTGCACACAAGTACAACACACACCCAGCGAACACTGGCGGGCCGACAGCAGGGTACAGCCGGGACAGCACACTGGAACGCAGAGTCCATGAAACACGGACAGGCAGCTAACGCTAATGAGTCACAGCAGCGTAAAGTCCAGCTTTAACAAGCCGCTTCACTTTCAGCTAACGGCATATAAACAACAGGCATGACACCAACGCAAAGACGACTCGTAGGAGCTCCTTCTCCATGCAACAGTAACATTAGCTGGCTAGCAGCAGGCTAACAAGTCCACTCACCTGTCCGGCGTTTTACAGCGGCGCTGGGTCAAAGTACGGCGAATGACGTGAGCCAGTCCTGGTCGCGTTATTCCCTCCTGGGACTAAAAGCCGCAGAGACACCTTGTTACATCCATTATTATCGATTCCCGTCATATCTCTGGCGGGCAGCTATCCCAGCGCAGGGCCAGTTTACAGACAGCGTTAAATGGTTGGCTAGCTCTCCAGCAAGCTGACGTTATGTTACGACGGGCGGCTAGCTGAGCTCCACTGGCTGCGGCTGCTGCTAGCTGAGCTCCACTGGCTGCGGCTGCTGCTAGCTCGGGGTGGAAGCTGCTTGTTTTTTACTTCTTTAAAATGGCTCGCTCGGCCAGTACGGAGGTTAAAAAGAAGAAAACCAAGTGAATATAATCCCAAAACAATGATGTGCTCTTCTCATAAATCCACCATATGTGGCCAGCAGAGTCCCAGACGCCGACATATTTGTCAGTACTACAGAACTCTGATGCCAACATCCGACAGCAGAATTGTCGCAATACCCATAGCACTGATTGGACGCCGAGGGTGTCATCCAAGCTGCAAGCGTATTCTATTGGTTCAGCTGCCATGGCCCCGCCTCCCTTGCAGTGAACGTCATGATTGCACTAAATCGTGATTAAATTTCTTCTCCAGCAAAACACACTCTGTCTTAGCTGCAGCAGATACACTTTATTAGCACCAAGCGGCTTCTGACGGGAGGTTATAACCCTCTCAGCTGACACACTGACACAGAAACTGTGTGTGTGTGTAAGTGTGTGTGTGTGTGTGTGTGTGTGTGTGTGTGTGCCCACATAATAAGATTAAACACACACACAGTCTCCAAAAATAAAAACGGAAAGAAACGTGACATCACATATCAACTTTGTGATGGTGATTCATTTTTAAGCTAAAACAGATATTACCCCCCCCCCCCACCTCGAACCTGTACTGGGCCTCACCACTATAATTCAGCGTCACAGGTTATTATAGAGTATTTTTGCAGTAATTTCTCTCATCTCCACAGTAACATTGTAGTTAAAGTATAGCTCGCCTGCATGCTTACTGGCTAATGGAAGTGCAACCAGAATGAGTATTGTAAGAAAGTCTGAAGTTTGATTTTCTTTCTCAACAAATGCAAGTAAAATTTAAGATAATCAAAACTTGTGCAGCTATGAATGTGTATTCCTCTGAAATGGTGTCAGAATTTGGACTTTCGTCATCATAATGCAGGGAATGAAATCTATTGCAGGCTGTGAACTGTGGGAACAGGAACCCAGAGACGATCTCATTGAACATTTTTAATGCTTTTTAATTCATACATTTCTCCACAACAAATCAAAGCACCATTGCAAATCAAGTCAGAAACCAAATAAATGCAACACAAAATATATCTTTGATTTTGATTTAGCTCCCTCCCTGTCACCAACATAAGTAATGTGTGACCAGCAGGCCTTAATTACCACTGAGAAGCAATGAATAACACACAGTAGATGGATACAATCAAAGCTACGCTCGTACATTGTGATTCAATCCAATCCAATGCCTATACAATAAATACTACCTATTTGAAGCCTACAATGTCACAGATATGTATGTGTCAGTGATTCTGTATTGGATTGCATTGTATTTTAAGGTCGCCTGCTGTACAGCATTGTGTCTAGTCCGTCTGCATGTCAAAAAACAGGATTTCAAATAAGGTGTTTCCTTTATTTGTGCGTATGCTGCTTTTAAATCAAGACACTTAAACATCAGCAGATTGCACTTTGCATGTCCAAAGCACACATACAAACACATTTTACATGTCATCATCTAATCCCTTATAAACCTCACCATTGTGGCATTTCTTCTGTTAAAACTGTACAGATGTGACTAGAAGCCACGTTGTGCTCTCAGCCTGCAGGCATTCACCACAAAACACAGGTGAAACACGTTGTATTTGTCATGGCGTGCTGGCTTTGCTACGTTCAATACAGCAGCTTAACTTACTAGCTACTACAATATTTCTTTTTCAAGTCCGTTTCCTAAGATTTGATCACGTAATTGTTGTTTTTGCTCCAAACACGTCTGTGCCTGCACAGAATGTAGGAGGAGGAAGTGATGCGGCAGACATTTCCGTGTAAATCAACGTGAAATGTATTATATATGGGAGCAGCTGCACAGGCACCAAAATCCTTTCCGATTGTCTGCCATTTCATTCGGAGGATACTTTCTGTGACACCAGCTCCTCCTCCCGCTCATTTTAATTTCCTCCTGAGAAACACTTGCCTGTGATTGGCTAACCTCAATTATGATGTCATGCTAAACCATTTCAAGTCCAAGTACGGCAAAGAAGAACCACCACCGACAAGAACAGCAAAAGACACGATGCACTTCCCCTTACTCCACAATATACATTCATGTTGAGCTTAAACTACAGTTAGTGGCCTTGTACAAGAAGTGTTGGCTCCGTGGAAACAGTCACCAGCTTTTGCATCAATATGTTGCTTGTTAGTAACTACAGCAAACAGTATCATTCGTTTGGAGCCGTGTTTCTGGCTGCCTGCTGAATGTTAGTCCAGTATTCTCTCTCAGATATCTCTGTTTTGGTCTCCACCAACTCCTGCAGGAGATAGCTGGCCCTTCAGCTGCCAGTGCAACATGTGCTTCTTGCAGGTAATTTCAGCTCCAAATCATTTCTTTGTCTAATAGAGTCTCAGACTTGTCTCTAAATCGTGTAATATACAATTTAATTTGGTCAGTAAATGTACCTTTATTTGAAAGTTGTAAGTAGTACATATCTGTGTAATTTTCATACTTTGTGATTATTTTATATGTCATATTTATTACTAGGCTACACAGTATCCATGGTAACAATGCAGCTATAAAGTCCATCACCGGGGGAACGAGTCCCCAGGTGAGTAAATATTCATGTATACAGAGTAATTATCTATGTCTCCTTGTGTCATTTTTAAGAAGTCTTTGACCGTTGGCTCTATAATTAGTCAGTTAGTGTTTAGTTAGATTGTCTACAGTAATCAATAATCAGTATTGTGAGTTTCCTACTGAATAGTTTTACTGAGCCTGGGCTTCTGGTCTCCCCCAGACCCCGAAGTGCTCGTGAGCAATGAATGACCATCGGAGCTGTCAGCTGTTAGTCCACTAACATCACAAACATGACGCAGGAGACTCCTGACAACTTAAGCTCACTGGCCTGCAAATATGGACATTTGTTTTCCATCCTCAAGATCAAGGTCAAAAATATGTGTAAAATTCAATTACTCTTGAGAGACGCAACTAGTAACTGTATCTGATTTGCACAAGATTGCAGTTATTACAAACATCATTATAGCTGCTTTAAGGATGTTGTGCAAACAAGGGCATTAAATATATATAACCTTGTTAAATTGTTTTCCCATTGCTGCAATAATAGTAATAAGTTAGATCGACTTTTCACCACTATAGAACAAATGACACCAAAGTAGTAAAGCTGACCTCAGTATTTACCCTTGAATAATCAGAACTTGTCACTTTCCCTCCTGTTTCTGTTTGTGTGCAGATAAAACAGATACTTATTTCCATCAAACGATGTCTCATCTTTTTGTTCCTAACATGGTCAAGTCAGGATAGACAGGTCAGATAAACTTATGGGTTCAGCAGTGTCTTGCCCAGGGACACTTCAACATGTGGACAGGACAGGTGGCTGGAATCGGAACACCAACCCAAGGTGCCAAACTCTAAAGTCAACAGCTCTAATTCCGGAACCACAGCTGACTGACTATGACCGGGAGCTTCGAACAACCAACCACAAGGTTGAAAATCCACAGCTGAACCTCCTGTGCCACACAGCTGGTAAGCTACCATTTAATAACCAAAAGCTACTGTAGGTGCAACACCCCTGAGTACCACCAGGGTGGCGCTGGTTATGGCGACGCCGTTAGCAGATGTCCAGAATGCGTATTTCCTGTTCCAAAGGTTACGCAGTCTTACTTTAAATATCTCATGTCATTTTTGTAACTAACCTTATAGATTTACAATTTGTGGTTTCTGCCTTAAAACAACAAATACTAATGCCCATATTAACACTGAGACTGGTTTTGCTTGCTTTAGTCATTCCTCCTGTTCATGCTGGCCATGAACAGATCGCTTCCTGATGCACTTTGAATGCAAACGATGAGGGACAACATCCCCAGCATGCAAAAAGTGTAGTCAAAAGTCAATGTGACGCTTCAGCAGTTCAACGTAGACGATGTCACGAGGATATCGTCCAAAGATACAGTCTTTCTAGTACATCATTCCTGTCCCTCCACTGCAGCTCAGCAGGGAAACACTGGTCTGGATCACACAGGACAGAAGGATTGTGTTGTTACTTTGGAAAATATCCTCTTGATTTGCGTCAGACTGCTGTAGCCTCAGGTTAACTTCAGATAAACTCAGAGAAACATAGCACCGTCACCTCACAGCCAGAAGGTTTCCCCCCGCCATCCAACACACAGGTTCATTCTCCTGCACACTGGCTGCCCACTGCTCCTAGCTCTTAAATGCAGACCGTAACCTAAATCTTACCTTTCTTTCACTGGCCAGTATCAACATGAGGAATAATTATGCAAAACCTGCTTCAGTGTACACAGACCTGTCAGTTGTTTTAAGACAGACTTGAAAAACCTGTCTTTTAAAAGCAGTGATAAAATGATTTGACTATGTCAAGGTAACAAACCGCGCTCACATTCAGTATGTGCAGCCTTGCTTTACTGGCTTGCATTTTTGCTGTTTACCCTGATGGATTACTTTATGCAGCAGGTTTCAAGCCCATTCAGTATTCTGAGAAGTTATGATTTGGAAAATGACTGTTAATACTGTGGTAACGTTACTGTATGCGGTTCATAGTAAATAAACATGGCATGGTCCTTGAATCTTTATGTTCTTTTGTCACTTATTGATAACTGAAGCCTTTCCCAGCACATGTGGCCAATTTAGAGTGTCTGTGTAGATACAAACCCCCAAAAACAGGAAGACGAAATGTTAACCCCACACAGGCGGGAGCAGAGCTGACTTTCAAACCCAAGGCCTTCATGTTGAGAGGTGACTAGCGACTGAGCCAACGCTACATGCCATTTTTAAATGATCAGGTGATGGCATCTAGTGAGAAGTCAGACTATTTTCTAGATAAGAAGCCTGACGTTAGGGTTAAAGATTTTGTCTTGTTTTGTTTTGGGTAGATATGCTCATATGCTGTGTCTCGAGTCACAGTCCTCCGTACTTCCACTCGCTATTTTAAGTGCACAAGTGTTTTCACAAGGACTATTATGGCGAAATGCCGTGTGCTACGAGAACCCAAGTGAGCAAACAAGACGGCAGATATTTCGGCGGGTGACAGTCGAGGTCAAATGTTGGCGATAATGATCCGTACGGCTGCACTTAGCCAGTTAAAAGAAGAAGAAGTGGTCAAATGTTGCAAAAATAATTTCCAGTAAGCGCACAACAGTACAGTGTACACAGTGTACTACATGGAAGTGTAGTAACGGAAGTATTCGAATTGAGACACAGCGATAGTTTTCCCAGCAGAATGAGCATTTACGTCCATGAAATAGTATAAACTATGGAACGGTAATTAATTCACTAATTGTCAATTCATCGTCGTCTTAAACGGTGCTCCTGTTTGATGTGTATTTATTAGCTGGATTCCCATTGGCTTTGGTCTTAGCAGTTCCACCATCTGATTGGTTTAGAACAGCATTCTCTTTGTCTGATTGGCAGGCATCCAACCTATCATACTCTGCCTTCGCCTTGATCAGGTTTCGACGATGATAGAACAGGTAGCCCGGCAACAGGAAGCCGGCCAGGGAGAAGATGAGAAGGCCCAAATTAATCTGTTGCAAGGAGAGACATGTCAGTGCATGTGACAGACCTGCTGTATTTGCATTAACCTGTCGTCTCTTGGACTGTGTGCGCTTCCTACCCAGTAAGGATCTCCACTGAGGTGTCCCACCATCACTATGAACAGTGGCTGTTGGAGCAAGGCGAAAGCAGCGCTGATCATTGACTGCAGGCCTGTCAGTGTCCCAAAGTGGTTGGCAGGGTACCTACAGTGGGACAGGAGATAGAGATGGTTAGCAGGAGAATAAAAAGAAGGAGAAGGAATGTCAGATTATACCAAATCTAGCATAACAGGATGGCCAAACACCAATTCCTCAGAGGTATGCTGTAGTTGACCAGCAACATGGGAATTAAAATGCACGTGTTAACGATGGACACATCTGCTTCTGACCAAACCCAAATGTGTGAAAGCATATATTCAGTTCAAGCTAGATTATCTGCCTCGGTGCAGCTACTCTTTACAAACACATTTTCCTTCACGCACCACCCATCTGGAAGTTGACTGCAAAAGCGTCTTCACAGGCTACAGTACAGTTCGTGCAGATGTCTTGCTTTTCAATACAATTTTAGAAACATGTATTTGTTGAGTTTTATTTTTTACAATTCACAAAGAAACATTGCAACAAGACATAAAATCCCGCATCCCTGGGGCCAGAGCAGCGACGTTGAATCTATTTGAAACTGCTGGCTAAGGATAAACGGAAATATGATAAGATTGTTATTCACGTCAGCGGTAATGACTCCCGATTACGCCACTCGGAGGTCACGAAAATGAATGTGGAGTCGGTGTGTACGTAAGCAAAGACAATGTCGGACTCCGTAGTTTTCTCTGGTCTCCTACAAAATCTTACTAGTGATGACATGTACAGCCGCATGTCATCATTCAGCCGCTGGGTGTCAGGTGGTGTCCAGGTAATGATGTGGGCTTTCTGGAGAAGACCTGGTCTGATTAGGAGAGATGGTATCCATCCCACTTTGGGTGGAGCCGCTCTCATATCTAGAAACCTGGCCGAGTTTGTTAGCGGCTCTAAGCCATGACAACTCAGAGCTGAGACCAGGAGGCAGAGCTGCAGTCCTACATCTTCTCTGCTTCCACAGTTACCCACCCTGAACTCCACAGAGAGGGTGTCTGCCCCCCCACCACTTACATTCATTAAAACAAAAGTGAACAGAGGAGGAGCGACACATAAAAACAGTATAAAAATACATAAAAACCCTATAATTCAATTAAATTTCAACAGAATTTTTTTATATAGCACCATATCACAGCAGGAACAATGAGCCGAAAGGCGCTACAAAGCTCCGCAGGGTTGACTGGGGGTGCAAAGACAGGCGATAACTGAACTCTTTGTCATTTCAGCTCCATTGTAAAATTCTAGATTACAAATAAATGTTTTAGTACAGCTTTAGAGATGCCAGTGGTGTTACTCACACAGCAGCATAGAGACCTCCACAGCAGGAGTGGATGAAGCCTCTCACTACGGTATGCAGAACAAACGACACCACCTAATACAGAAAATAAGACACAGCCGATTGATAAATGATCAAAGGTGTCACTGTGTGTCAGTGAACTCATAGGCGTGCCATTAGCATGTATTCCTGTTCAGTATTTCTCTAACCTGTATGGGCAGGTTGTCAATCAAGGAAATTATTCCAAAGGTGACCAGTAGAAGGTTGGTGAAGATGTAAGCTCTCATGGCATTGGTCAGTTTCTGGATCTTTCTGTCTCTCTTTGGGGGATCTGATTGGCTGAAGGGGACAAATGTCAAATGAGGCTGAAAGCTAAGGAGGAGGTGTGGATGTTACAGAGGTCTGTTAGCCAGAGGACTAGGTTTTATCCTTCCAGGCCCACGTGAACAGCAGCCAATAACTCTTCCAATGTAGTATTCAACTCTCTGACTGCTAGACAACAATGTATACATGTACTGTAGCAACACGATGCCCAAACCCCCAGAGGAGCCACTTCATACCTCTTCTCTGTTTGTGTGTTTGCATTCTCCTCTTCACACTCCTTCATCCTCCAGTCCATGCTGTAGCCAATCAAAGGGCATGTCAGCAGACACAGCAGCTGCATTGTACCGAAGATAGATGAGTAGAAGGCAACTGGGGAGGACATGCAGAGACAAAGAGAAGTCCATAGAAACACATGGAGACAGAGGGAAGCCTCTACTATGTACTAGTGATGTGTCGTTCACTGAACTACTCTTTTGAAAGGAACTAGTAGGAACGAGTCCTCTCAGAGAGTAAGTAGTTTATTTGACGCGCACGTGCATAGCTAATGCTTGAGTTTGGTTGTTGTCACGTGACAGCTTCACGGGCTCAGGATTGGACAGTTTTGTTGATTTTTAAATTTACACTTAAGTACACTGTGTTGTTTGTACCAAGATCATTGTCTCAGTGTGAAAATACATTTAAAAAATCATACTAATTTTCATGATGTACTGTTTTAATGATTTTAATGCAGTAATGTTTAGAAAATATTATCTTAGCCACATAAATGTAAGTAAAATGGTCTTAGAGGACCATCACTCAGTAAATTCTAACAAACACACAATAAATACAACTAAATTACACTTTCAAGTCAAATAACAGCCTAAGCTGTCTTAAACACTGAGACGGACTGTTTAGGGCCTCCTCTAAGGCAGGTTTGCATTTAGGAAGACAAGCTCCCGGATCTTTGATGAGCTGTTTCTTCTGTCTGAAACAACCTGG